>VDFB02233675.1:0-40602 GCA_007258455.2 Sequoia sempervirens | reverse complement strand
TTGGCCCTACTTGGATAAGGAGCTTAATTGTGCCCTGTGACACTCTTTCTTGGTCATCATATGCTCTGATTGTGATGCCCTTCCCTTTATCAATGGAATCTTCTGATATCTTTAACTGCTTAATGAGGCTAAAAGAACAAATGTTCAAACCTGCGCCTCCATCCACCAGGACCCTTTTGATTTTGCTTTTTCTTTGTTCACAATGACTTAAGTGAAGTGCACGACGATGGTTAAGGGAAAAAAATCTTGGCTGAAATGTAAGGAGGTTAGGGCGTTATGATGCTTCCGACCATAGCTTTGAATTGTTCCGAGATCGGTGGTTCAAGGGGACAGCTGCTGGATGAGGCTAATGCTTCTTCGAGGATCTTTTTATGGGCCGATGAGATTTTTAACAACTCCATGATGGAGATGTGTGCTGGTGTTCTCTTGAGTTGGTCTACTACATTGTAGCTATACGGAACGGCTCTTGATGAAGGAACTCTATTGGGTTGGGATGATCCTGCGATGGTGACTTTTCCGCCTCTTGTGGTGACTCCACAGTCTTCGGCATAGGCGCCCTTGATGGTGATTACCATGCAATTTTCATTGAGGTTGGCAACAACGGTTTCGTATACATGATTTACACTGCCTTTTCCTTTATCCTTGTTATTCCCTTTGTTGCCATGATTCGGCATCGGATTCGTGTAGATTTTAAGATCCAGATTCCCTGTAGGTGTTTCCACATTTATGATTCTTTTGTCAATGAGATCTTGAATGATGTTCTTGAGTCTCATACAGTTATTTGTGGTGTGGCCTTTGATCTTGTGGAACTCACATAGTTGATTTTCATTGTACCAAGGAGGTTTGACATCAGGTTCTTGATAATTCTCAAACGTGGGAGCTTGGATGAGTTTTTCGTCGATTAGCTTTTTCATGATGTCTTCCAATGGTTCCCCCAAAGTAGTGTATTTTCGCTTGGGGTATGTTTTGCGTTGAGGTGGTCCTCTTTGGTCGTCGACGTTATTGATGGTGGGATTATTGTTGGGTTGATATGTTGTGATGAGTGTTTTACGTTGTGGTTGGGTTTGCCGGTGTATTTTGGCGTGGACCACTAATGACCACCTTGGCATCGACGACGCCATCATTAGTGATGTTCTTGTTTCTCGCCCATGTACGAGGTTTATCATTGTAATTTGATGGTGGGCGATTGTTTTGTGATTCTTGATATGATATTGATTCGATGGGTTGGGTTGCAAGGGCTCTTTCGATGCTAAGCGCCTTGGAGATCAATTGATCGTAGGTGGTGATTCCCTGAACCTTGAGGTGGAATGATAGACGACTTTCAAGATTGGCTATGATTGTGCAGACTTGTTGTTCTTCTGGCATGGTCCATTTGCTCCGATTGGCCTTGGATCGCCATCGCTGAAGGAATGAAGCCGAAAAAGATTCATTCTTTCCTTGTTTCGCAGCCGAGTTCCTTCGGTGACTAACATCCATTGTAATGTTACATGAAGTTTCTAATGAATGCGCGCCTCTAATTTCTTCTCAACGTCCTAATGCCCGGCTGCGTTTAGAGAACTATCTTGGCATTGCCTCCCCTAAGCCCTAGGAATAGCCTGCGACGTATTGGCATCGCTATATATGCAAACTCTCCATACAATGAACCCTCGATGTGATCTTCGTGGTTTCCCGTCCTTCGATGATCGGTCAAATTTAGGGATCTCAACTCTTTAGGAATGGTTTCATGTCTAGGTCTTATCAAATGTGGATAGGGATACGTTGCTTTATGCTTTGGCTTGTTCGGGCCTGATTGAAGATCGAAGTACTCTGTTGTGAGAGCAACTTGAATTGTGTCATTACATCATTCGGCGGATCAGGGGTGGGATGAATGTGTTTTGGGGTGTTGCAATCATAGTTTGGATGGATGAGTTGGTTTGGATGGATGGGTTGGTTTGGATGGATGGGTTGGTTTGTGTGTTGTTCACTGGTATTGGTATGTTGTGGCGAGCGAAGTAGGCTTCTACTTGCTTTTGGATGAACAACGCTTGTTGTTGCTCTTGTTGTTGTTGCGCTAGGATTTTTGCTTGTTGTTGCACTTGTTGCTGTTCTAACAACGCTTGTTGTTCTTCTTGCTGTTGTTGCACTTGTTGTTGTTCCAACAACACTTGTTTTTGTGCTTTCTTTTGTTCCAACAATGCTTGTTGTTGGGCTGCCAATTCCGCTGCTTCTTGTCGCTCTTGATATTGCTTTATTGCTTGCTGATATGTTTGCAATTGTGTTGCTTGTCTTTGTACAAGAAGTTGCTTGTGCTTGTGCTTGTGCTTGAGCTTGGGTTGAGCTTGGGCTTGCTGAGCCATAGCTTGGGCTTCAGCGGCTTGTTGCTGCAATAAAAGTTGCGCTTGAGCCGACCTCGTGCTTGCGGTAATGCTTCAGCGGCTTTAGTTTGTTGTTGTTGTTGTTGCAATAAAGCTTTCATTTGCTGTGCTTGTTGTGCTCTTTGTAATGTAGCTTAAAGCGGCTCGGCAGCCATGCTGTGCCTTGAGCCGCTTGCTGCAATGCCTTTTGTTTCTTTGCACTTGTTGATAGCCTCTTTGGAAAGTGTGCCTTGCAATGTTGGGCGTCAATTGGTTTGATGTGGTGAATGTTGCGCGGTGGTGGTGGATTTAAACGCTTTGTGGTGGTGGGTGAATGATGATGTTGTGTTGACTTCATTTGCTGGTAGATGGTGTTGCCATGTTGATTGGCGCAGATTGGTGGGATGGTGTTGTCATGTTGATTGGGCGCGGATTGGTGGATGGTGTTGTTGACGTGGTAAGTGGCATCATTGATGTGATTGGCCCTTGAGAGACCATGTTTTGCAATGTTGTGGGGGTGTTTGATGATGTTGCCATTGCTTGCGTGTTTGTCATTTGTGATGTCAATAATAAGTTTTGAGCGTTTGGCAAAATGTTTTGATTCATGGTTGGGATAGCGGTTTGATTGATGCTTGGTAGGGGAGGCAACCCCAAGCCAAGGAGTGATGTGGATGATAATGATAGTGGTGGGATAGGTGGAAATGTGAGGGGGGTGAATCCTTGCGAGAGCGTTGTGGTGTTAAAAATGCCCCCTGGTCCGAATATGTCTCCCTCTTTTTGTGAATTCGTGAGAAGAGGTGTTTGTGATGCTCCATGAAATGATGTTGATGATAGGTCATAATGTAAATTGAGAGGAACTTTTTGGTGTAATGAATTTTGGAGGGTGTTTTGTTCCACTGTGGTGTTTGCGTCCAAGTTTTGGTTATTCACAAGGGGATGTGATTGAAGTTCATTGAGAAATGTGTTTCCCTTGTTTTCATTTGGTTGAGTTGGAGCAATCGATGTTGTGATTTTTGGAATGTTTTGCGTGACGTTTTGGGATGGAGGTGTAGATGAAATGGGGATGGTGGATGAGATTGGTGGAAAAGATGTCTCCACTATAGTGCTCATATCAAAATCCGAAGGCAACTTGGCCCCTTGCTTTGCTAGTTCAAGCATGTACAACGAAGGGTTAAGTCTCATCATGATGTTGATGATTCTATGGTTATCTGGGCTTTGGAGCATTTCAGTTATTTCTTCGCGAGACATTCCAAAGGTGAGGTCTTCCCCTTGATTTTCTTCTTGTGGGTTTTGTGATGATGAGGGGACCAATGGATTGCTTGATTCTGCAAGATTCATTTCTGCATTTGTTTGGCTAAGGTCACTTGAAGCGGGAGTTTCTTTGTGGGCTTCCATACTCTTCTTGTATTGAGATCTCGTTTGAACCATAAAACAAAGATCAATCTTCAGAAATATGGGAGATGAATCTCTTGATTCCTTGGATTTAATCTCTATTTTATGTCCCAAAGTGAAAGTTTTTAGGATGCCTTTTAGGATCAAACGTGATGATGATATGATGGTGATGTTTCAAAGATGGATGTTATGGATGTTTTTTACTTTTGATAAATCTTGAATGAAATGCTAGGGCTTTGGATTTTTTGATTGGTTTGATGTTTTGGATTTTTGAGACTTTGTCCTTGATCTTGATATGGATTTTGATTTTGGATTTTGAACAAAAAGACCCTAAGATGTTTGATAATGATCTAAAGGATAGTTGTGTTCAAAGGATGATGATTTGGATATGTGTGAGGAGAAGGATACATCTACCCACACCTACCCAAATAGGATGATTGTTTCACTAAGTATATGAGAAGGATTCATCTACATACACTAAGCTAGACAAGATGATTTGGATGACTTTGACTAAAGATATGCAAAAGGATGCATTCACACACTCCTAGCCAAAGGTGTTTTTGATAAATGTTTTCAAGGACTTGATCTCAATGAGTTTGAATGATTTCTTGGTTTTGTCATAAAGCCTAGCATTTCAAGGATGATTTCAAGGTTTTTCAAAAGATGACTTGTGAGATGAATGTTTGGATGTTTTGAAAGATGGATGAAAGAGGTTTGATTTTGTTTTGATCCCTAGATGAACCTAAAAAAAGACCACTTTGTACTTTCCAAGACCTAGGTATTGAAGAGCATGCATATGCTTTCTAAAGACCTTTGTTAACCAAGGAATGATTTGACCATTTTGGATTTCCAATCAATGATTTCTGCTTTTGGGATTTGGAGTCTTCAACACATATGAAAGTTCATTTTGCTTAGTCTTTGCTTAATGGATTTATTTTACCAAAAACACTCTCTTTGATTAAAGTTTCAAACTAAGATGTACCAATGTCTTAATTTCTTTAAACCCCACAAGATATTTTATGTGGAAATTCAACGAACTTAAGGCAAGGGTTTTCCTATTGTTTACTCAAAAAGACAAATTGAGATATAATCCAATTCTTAGGAACCTCTACGAATGTGAATCCGCAGGGAAAGCAGTAACATATGGATTGAGTCAATGATATTTGTCTTAAAGAGGGTTTGAAATTTTGAGAACCATGTTGAATGTTTGTTTGCAAAATGTTTTCGAATACACACTGTGTTTTCAAACAAAGAATAATTACAAGCCCTATGGATGTGTAAGACTATATTTGTTGGATTCCCACTTGGACAAGTCCAAATTTCACTTACTTTAGCTGATGGTTAGATGCTTGACCCCACTGCCTCCACGGCATCACTTATAATGTGGGCAAATGCTAACACCCATGAAACCCTCCTACGGCATGCTTCTTCTTCCATCTCTACTAAAAAGCCGTGAAATAGGCTGCTCGTAACTAATCAGTTTTGCACCAACAAACGTGATTAAGGATTTTGGCAAATTCTAAACACATAGGTTCTAGTAAGGACTTTCCGCTCGTAGAGAGTTGACCAACGGGTAAGTAGGTCCCCTTCGGATCCATCTTGCTCTGAGCTAACGCTGCGCTTAACCAAAAATCCTCATTTATATGCCCTGCTGGAAATGTCTTTGGCTTTGTGAGTGTTACCTGCTGAGTCGCCGCTGCGAGTAATTTTTCCCGCAGGCCCTCTAAGATAAACAAAGCAAGCAAAGACACAATCCTCGGTGAATCTCGATCGGACATCTTTGATGGCACAAAGCAGCAGAATGTACGCTGAAAGTGCCCCTTACCACATCAAGACAAGATGTTCAATTTTTAAACCCAAAATGAAGTGTTTAAAGCAATAAATGTATTTTGAGGTTTCTCTTGCACCCTAGATCGCACGAAGCGCAAGGGGAGAGGATACGCACTCAAAAGACAAAATAACACAATCAAGCACTTGTTCGTTTTAGCCTCAAAGCAATGATGACTTCATTTTAAGCACCAAAATCAAGTGTGAAGTTTGCCTTGTTCAATTTTAAACCAAAACGAAATCTAGTAAGTTTGTTCTAAGGTTCGTTTTAAGCCCTTTGCAATGAAAATGAAATTGTTCGTTTTAGCCCCAATTGAAAACTAATGTTCTAAAACGAAAAGGAAAACAATTTCGTGAAGTGTTGATCAAACACTTAAAGTGTTAAAAAACACATTGTGTTTTCAAAGAAAAGAAAAAATCTTTCCCTCCTTTCGTTTTCGTTTTGTGAAGTAGTTTTGATCAAAGTGTTAAAAAACACATTGTGTTTTCAAACAAAAATCCTCCTCCTCTTTTGCTTTGCAAGGTTTTCGCCTTCGTTGTTTTTGTACCTTTGCTTTTCCTTTGTTCGCTTTTGTACCTTGGTTGCCCTTCGCTTGATTTTTTGTACCTATTCCATAGTTGGATTGGTGTCACATGTGCTAGTGACCCTTTCCCAATCCTAGATCAAAGCTCAAATTGTGCAAATGCAAATGGAGATGGTGGAGTGATGATGAACAAGATCAAATCTCAAATGAAGAGAGTAACCTTGCAATAGATTGTGAAGATTGTGAAGGATTTGCTTGAGGATGATGCTTGTATTTAAAGATTTTCAAAATGTTGAATGTTGAAGAGGGACCAATGTGGGATCAAAATCAAGCCAATGAATTGAGGACACTTGTCATCATGTGATTAGTTAATGTGTGTGCAAGATTTGGGAAGAGTGCCCAAGAGGGGGAACTTTTGAATTCAAATTTGCAATAAATTTTGAGAGGGGGACAAGAAAGAAGAGCAATAAATGCCCTATTTGACTTGTCATTGTTGAGGGAAAATGATTGTTTTAATAAATCAATAAAATTGATTTATTGTGCAAGTGGCTAGGTCTAGATAATGCAAGTGGGATGTGATTAGTATTAGATTAGGATTAGATTAATTTAATGATGATTAATGCTGATTAGGTGATTTGACTTTCAAGACTTTGATATTCTGATTTATTTAAATCCAGAAAAGGATGGAAAATGATTTAGGATTTGATTTAAATGGCTTTTGATTTTTTAAATAACCTTAGGCAATGAGATTATTTAAATGGATGAAGGTGATGAATGGATCCAATGCAATATCTAGTTCAATTGATAAATGATTCTGATCGAATGCATAATGTTAATTTTGCATGTCTACACATCCTTCTATGAAGCAAACTCAACTATTCTTGCAACATACAAATTTCAATTCATGATCTAACACATTTTCCTTTATAGGTGCACATTCACCTATCTAGAGATTGAATTTTCCCAAACAACAACATATTCACCTGTTTGACACCTGCAAATGTGGGAAAAACTAAAACCTCCCAAATTTTGATTAGTTGATTCGTGATGTGGGTCTCGCCAAGCGTGCTAGAAATATGTGCATGAAAATAATATCAAGGTGAATAAAATTAGCAACATCATCTGCCACCTTATTGAGCACAACATTCATTCTTTTAACCTTGTTATACATTGTTATTTTGTATTTTCTATTACTCACCATTCCAACTTTTAAATTAGCCAACAAATTCAACGTAATATTAATTTATTTAACCTCCAAAAGAAGCCGTTTGAATAGATTGAGGAGGCTTCCCCTTCCATCCTTAACCAATCTAAAAATAACATCCAAATGAAGCTTCTCCTAATTGAAAGGCTCCTCCTTAAGACTAACCAACCCCTCTGGCCAATCCTTAGACACCTTAGCTTTTCCTGATGATTCAACTCCAGTGGGAAAAACTATAATGCCTCGACGTGCGAACCCCAAAGGAAAACTAAAACTAACATATTACTGCACTTTTTTTTTTTTTGAAAGTAGAACATTACACAAGAGGAACATGAACATACATTACATATAAAGAAATTATATAATTACAATATCAACTATTTCCTTTGGGGTACACAAGATGACATTATGAAACCTAAACTCATACCATAACGATAACAAACAAACTCCAAGATTACATTATAAACCATGATATAACACACGTTTACAATGATCACACATCCATTATAATCCATCAATAAGAAACATCCATAGATGATAACTCAACACAAACAAGATTAACTTATTCCCATTAACCATACAAATGCTATCATTATATGAATTCAATGGAGCATATTTCCATAGATACAACACATCAAATAGTGACTACCACAAATCATTAACCACATGAGGATTATGAGGGTAAAATATTACATTACATCATTTCAGGAGTACATTACATTGTTTCAGGAGTACATATGCACATCAGTGCATCCCGACACAAAGTGGAGATGATACACCAAATACAAGAATGTTACATAAATGAACATGATACAGTGAACTATGGTGAAGCTCTGGATCCTCTACAACGACATGAACTCCGTGCATTGCGAACATTGACTGGGAACCCAATGGGGTACATAGCACGTTCCACCCAACCATGTGGACCTAAAGGCCCACCCCCCATGCTAGGAGATGATAAGAAAGACCCACGACCAAGAATAATCAAGAGAAAGGAAACAAGACTCAACAACACAAGAGTAATAATAACATAATTAACAACAACATCAAAGGACTACTTCAAGAGGCTATCAAAGCAAAAGAGTAACAAGGGATACTATAGGAAGCATGTCATCTCATGGCCCTAACATGGGTTATCCTGGCTACCTCTCATTAGGCGTCGAACCCATAGGGTGACACATGCAGGATCACTGACCTTTCGTGAGGACAAGGTAGTGATCTTGCTGACCATGGCCTTCTCAGCCCATCCTTAGTTTTTGAAAGCACTAACGACATGGGAAAGGCATCTTATTGATCTTATTTAGTGTGAAATTACTCAAACCCATTAGTTAATTATATTAGGTTATCACTTATTACACAAAATATTCCATGGGTTATCCAGGATGCCCCTTTGTGCGTCGACCCCCATGAAGTGCCACTCTCCCTAGTAGCATAAAAAACAAACCTCAATTCATCAAGGGGTGTACCAAATCACACAAAGCACTAAAATCATGAGAACCAAGTACATATGTGAGGCATGAACCTTCTCGCCCATAAGAAACATCAAAATTCAACACCATGGTACAAGGTAACACCCACAAGAACTTAAAATCAGAAATAAGATCAATGAATCACAAAGGTCCAACCATGGAAAATCAATATAAATCAAGTTTCTCTATTTCCTCTGGAAGACTAAAACATCGAATATCCACAACTCCTACTCAAGTTAATTCAAACTCTTTGGGTTCCCAACCATCTTAGGACATGACTACAAGATGGTCTTCACTTACAGTCTCCTTATTCAAAAATTACCATAGGAGAAAGACTCACATCATGGAACCACAATGGCTATATATAAAATCCACAATCACAAAATTACAAGTGAAGAATAAGTGTAGCAACATCATAATGAAATCTTGAAACTCAATCAAATCTAATATAATCAACTCCATACAAAGTCAACCACAAGTAAATCAACCAATATGACATCAAAGGGAGACCTCAATTTTCTGCACACATGATGCCCTAACAAGCTAATAATATGACTAATAAACAACTTGAACAAAACCAATAAGCATCAACAATAAATACATCCAATGGTGACATTATTTTAATATTTACTAAAATTCCTTATTTATCCAATCAATTCACCATAACTATGGAAAAAGCTTCACAACCCATGCACTGATATGAATAAATTTAACAATTGAAGACACTCAAATATCCAAACATGGAAACAAGTCGAACCACTTAGTTGAATATAGAAACCTTAAAATATAAAGTCAAAAGATGCTTATCCTAGCATATATCTTCCATTTACAATTCTCTATTAATAACATTCTATCTCTCTTCTTAACAAAATTCCTCCACAATCTCAAAACCAATTCGCCTACTATTTATCTTAAATCAATAAATCAAGTAACCTATTTTAGTAATTCATTATATTAACTATATCAATATTTAATCTAATAACTAATCTCATATCGATTATCCAATAATTCTGAAAGAACCAATATTCAATAATTAACAAAAATATAACTTAATTATTTTGTTTAATTACATCCTTCAATTATCAAAATATAGATAGGCCAATTTTCTCTCAAACTAATATAACTATAATAAATAAAGCTAATATTTTTTTCTAACCTAATTTAATTTAATCACTTTAATCCTATTCATATTATTCTAGTTTTTCCAAAACTTGAACATAAAATCAATAGAGTTTACTATATCTCACAATACTACCCATCGTCTATGATATCAGCTATTCAAAGTTTTACAATCCCATTTTAGAGAATACAATGAAGTAAAAATTTAAAAGATTATCCGAATCAATTGTCTAAGTGTTAATATCCTACAAATATGAGTATGCAAATATAAGCAATTTCACTTAATTTTCCCTTCACCAATATTCTAGCTTGCTTAGTTATTTTAAATGTTGACGCAAATTCCATAAAAACAAATCTTCCATTTAAATTTCCAACTCTATCAACTAACTCAATTACACAATTACATTTATAGCGATATACATCATATACATATACATATTTATTGCTTTAAAATGAAATAACCCTCTGCACTGAATCACTCTATGGACAAGTACCTCAAGGAAACATTTTAAGTGTGTATAGTTATTATAAATCCACTTTTTGAGAAGGTAGGTTAATAGTACATACCAAATATTTCCATGATCAACCTCCCATAAATACACTCTCAATGCTAGTAAGCTACTTATTTGTTTAGGTTACTCAATAAAAGGAAAACTGAGATGGTAGCCTAGCGAATCCCTTGGAAACTCATTTCTTTAGGGTAAATGAGACAAAGTTTACTCCCTATTGTTTTGTTCATGGTTGATTATTTTTCCTTTCCTTGGAAATTCTTGGGTGAAATCATAAGGGAATTTATTATAGTGTGGGCCTTGGTATAAGCCTGGACAAAATAGATCATAAGATTTGTTGAATTGGTTTATATGCTACAGTTCTTGAAATGCATTTGGTTTCAACACCTTTGCATTGGAATCCTTGATTTCATGATTGTGTCCTTTTAACAAAAGGGAAAATTATAGTTTAATGAAACATATTGAGGACCATCATTTTCCTACATTAACTACATGGGTTTCACCAGTATTAACTTAACATAAAAATAAAATGAGGAAAAACACCAAACCTGATTCTAGCTTGCAACACCTTCACAACATCATCTGCTTCCTTCCACACTTGGGAAATGTGTGCATTCCTCCATGTACCAAACTCTATGCTAGGGCGTTTCCTCTGTTAGAAGTCATAGCCAACATGCCCTATTTTGAATTTGGCAACTGTCATCTCAAGGTCTACAATGATTGTAGGATATGCACAAAATTTATTTGTTGAAAAGGGATTTAGGAGCTTTCAAGCAAATGCTATTGTCAAGTGTAAAGCCAAATTGACAACCCTTGCCAAAATTTGGATGCATAAACAAGGCGCGTGAACTATTTGAAAAAATCCTTCAAAGAAATGTCCTCTCATGGAATGCCATAATTACAGGATGTGCGCTAAATGGATTTGTGGAAAAGGCTTTAGAAACCTTAAAGAAAATGCAATTGGAAGGTGTAAAACTTGACTCCACAACCTTTTCCAACATCCTTCTTTCTTGTATGCAAATGGGAGCTTATGAAACTGGGTATAGACATCCATCCTGCATAATGGTAAGGGGGGTGCGATTTTGTCAAAAATTGTGGACAAAAATGTTGGGTTAGACAGGTATGCAAAATAGTGAAGCATAGACAAGGCTTGTGAGCTATTTGACAGAATATCTCTAAGAAATGTGATCTCTTGGAATGCCATATTTTTGGGTATGCATAGCTGCCTTTGGTAAAAAGGCTTTAGAAACCTTCAAGCAAATGAAATTGATAGGTGTAAAGTCAGTTTCTATGCCAGAAGACATGTGTGCACAAGGTAAAAGTATAAGGAAGACACATGAAGCATTATAAATTCTTCTATTTTATTTAAAATCACATGATTTTCCAAATTTAAGTAATTACCTTCACTTGATGATAATTTATTAAAATATAATTTAAAACAATACAGTTTAATCTAATTATTTAATAAGACATTTACTTTTTAAAAAGTAATTTAATTTACTTATACATTAACAACCACCTCCATTAATTTTCATAACCTTAATCTATTTAATTATTAATATTTTTTTTTCAAATTTCTTTGAATTATCATGGTGAATCAATTTTAATTTAATTAATTAATTTAAACAAAGCCATATAAACTATTAAGCTCTTCACAAATTTAATGATATCGTAACCAACAAAATACAAGAAATAACAGATAACTACTTACCCGAAGAACAAGTAAGGCCAAAATGGAGGGACATTACAGAAACATCCAAATTGACCACATTAATCTCAACCCTCTTCTTTTGAACAATAGTGTCCCCCAACAACTCCAATGGACCCTTCTCACCTTTAGCAACACCCTACTCTTTTTCCATGCCAACATAAGCAACCACCCTTGACAGATTGGGAAGAATAGTGTTCCCCACAACCACTTTTTCACCACCCCCTACCTAGCTTCTTCCTTTCACATGAGCCATCTCAAGCTCTTTATGACTCTTGATCCCTTTCTTCCCCTTAGTCACACTCTTAATAAAAGAAGGAGACTCCTTAATATCCATATTTGTGTATGACCCACTCGACCAAGGTTGAGGAGCTTTAGTCTTAGATTTTTTCTTTGGTTGATTAACACAAACTTCCATAGAGGCTGAAATATCCTCAGATGAACCCACCTCATCTTCCCCTACCTCCTCATCAGCAGAGTCCCCCATTTCATAATCAAGAGGGGCACCCTTAAGCTTGAAACCTTTTGGAACCTTTGGAACTTTTGGAATGAACTTGGATTTAACATGATCCATGATTAGAAGCATAAGCCCCTCATATAGAAAGGGATTATTGGGGTTCTTTCTCTACTCCAAAATACCATTTTCCAACAATAACAATAAATTAAAGGGAAAGGAAACCAATTTATTATGCTTGAAATGGTTTAACAACATAAAATGGAAACCATAGATGGTAGAAAATCTGCCATCTAAGGTGATGTACCTCATGATATCCATGGAAACATACCTCTAGATAGGCTTAATGGAGGGGCAATCATACCCACCAAACACTAGAATTTCTTAAGATTTTCCTGTTCATTGCCCTTGAAGAAATTGGCTAGAGTATCTTTGAGGCTGATTGATCTTTGTAAAATTTCCTCCCCTTAGAGGATAAACCCGTAGCTTCAACAATTAAACTATTTAGAATGTTAACCTCCACACCAAAGACACATAGCACCCTATTATTCCAACCATTGAAAAAATCCTAAGAGATTTGAGAATCAAAACTATGGAGCTTTAGAATATAAGGAAACACTCCTCCCTCTCCAAGATCTCCCACACCAAACTATTAGCTTTAACCTCGTTGCAAGAAACAGGTTTCTATCTACAATGTTCACCTCCATGATAGCCACCACTCATTATAACTTTCTCCCTAAACTGAGAAACATGTAAATGGGGAAGAAAGTTCTAGATACAAGAGAAGAAAAGACCCATACTCCATGTTAATTTGACAACACAAGGACTGCCAGAAATAATTTCCGCACTCCTTAACACTTTTTGAAAAGATTTGTAATAATTATAACTTGGACATATCTGGGACTTCACACGTCTAATCCAACTAGAGAGGAAATAAAAACAAAACAAAATTCCTCAATATCCCAAAATGGCCGCCAACATGACATAAAGTTTTATCATGATTAATGATGCTCTAAATCTTAATTGGGATGGAATTACTAGAATCCCAACACTTATGATAAGATACCCCTAAATTTTCAAAGCAATCAGCTAAGGAATTAGCTTCACGAAACACATGTGAAACAAAAAACTCATCAAAGGAGTTTACAAGGGATAAAGTATATTCAATAATATGCAAAATAGACCAAGAGGAAGGATGCTTCTTCTTTAGACAATTCACAATATTTAGAAAATCACCTTCCAACCAAATTTTCCTAACTCCTTTCTCTTTTTCAAGATGAAGGCCATGATAGGTAGCCGATGTTTCTGTAAAATGGTTTGTCTAGGTTTCCAAAGGGAGCGCCATCGAAGAGTAAAAAATATTATGTTTATTAATATTTGGATTTTGATATATTTTGACTTTCCATTTATTTTATTTTATTTTAGCTTTTAATTTAGATTTAAGTTTGAATTATTTATTTATTTATGTATTTTTATGAAATTACAAATAATAATTAAAAATTATTAGACTTAATTTAATTTATAATTATTTATCTTATTAAAAATTTAATTATTGTAGAATAGTTCTATTTTAGTTTTTTTTAATAATTTATACAATAAAATTAATTTCAAACTTAAGATATAAATTCAAATTTATAGAGTGAGAGAGAGAAGGTAACTTTTGATTCTAAGTCGTTTCATGCTAACAATCTAAGGATAGCATGCCCCTAGGGAGTTATGCTTAGGGTATCATGTAATTTTATTGAGGATATGATAATTCACCTTTAAAACCTCTTCAATGTACCCATTGCACACTTAGGAGGAAAATAGAGAGAGAAAGAAAATAAAGAGAGAAATAGAGAAATAAAGAGGGGGACAAAGAGTTGCATAGAGAGAAAAAGAGAGATAGAGATACATAAATAGAGGTGTAGATAGAAAGGAATAACTATGAAGAGATAAAGAGATAGAGAGAAAGATAGATAAATAAAAAGAGATGAAAACAAAAGAGGAGAGACATAGATAGATATAGTCACATAAAGAGAGAGATAGAGAGATAAAGAGAAATAAAAGAAAAAGATATATATAGAGGACAAGAGATCAAGAGATAAAGAGGGAGAGGGGGAGAAAGGGAGGAGATAAATAGGTATAGAAAAAAATATTAAGGGGATAAAGATAGATAGAGGAAGAGAGAAGGGAAAACAAATATTTAGAGAAATAGAGAAGAGAGGAAGAGAGATATTGAGATCTATAATAAAAAATACAAAGATAGAGAGGGAGATAAAGATATAAAGAGATATCTCTCTTTCTCTTCCCATATCTCTCTATAATATCTCTTCATATGTACCTCTCCATACCTCTCTCTATATATATCTCCCTCTCTCTACCTCTCTTTATATAACTTCCTATCTCTATATTTCTATCCCTCCATATCTCCCTCATTTTCTCCCTCTCTTTGTATCCCTCTCTTTGTATCTCTATTTATCTCTCTCCCCCCTCTCTCTCAATTCCATCTCCATATCTATATCTCTCCCTATCTCTATCTCCTTACCTCTCCTTACATATCTTTATCTCTTTATCCTCTATCTTTCCTACTATATATATATATCTCTATTCCTCTTTCTATCCATGTCTCTCCCTCTCTCCTTATCACTCTATATTTCTCTCCCTCTCTCCCTCCATCTCTATCTATTTATATATCTCTCCCTCTCTATATATATCTCAACATCTCTCACTTAGACACACATTGCTTGCTTATCCTTCCTTATCTATATTTATATATCTGTTTCACTCACTCACACACTCATTGTTTCTCCCTCCCTATCTCTATTCATGTATATGTCCTCTTTCTATTTCTCTCTACTTCTCTCTCTTATATCTATTTCCCACCCTCCCCATATAACCTCATCTTTCTCTCTCTCCATATATATCTCTTACTCATACACACAAACTCCTTGTTTCTCTCTCCCTATCTACAAATCAATCTCTATCTCTATCTCTCCATATTTAAATTCTTACATATCTCCCTCTATCTCTATCTCATTATCTATCCATCTCTCTCTACCCCTATATCTTTCCCTCTCTCTACCCCTCTATATATCACTTCCTATCTCTATCTTTATATTTCTCTCTCCCTCTTACATTCTCTTCCTCTTTCCCCCTCTCTATATATTTATCCCTTCCATCTCTATCTATCCTTTTGTACTCTTTCTTTATCTCTCCCTCTCCTCTCCCTATCCATCATATCCATCTCCATCTCTAACTTCCTCTCAATATATTTCTCCTTAGCTCTCTATTTTTTTCTCTCTTCCCCCTAATCTCTCCATATTTCTATCCCTATATCTCCCTCCCTCTCCCTCTCTCCCTATTGAGAACATAACATGAGCCTATCGGTAATGGATCCTTAATACCTTCTTAATTTAGAGTTTTTGTTTTAGTTGTCTTTGAATTCCTTTAAGTAGATGCATATTTTATTTGAAGTTATCACTTCTCCATTGAGACCTTTGTTGCACAAACAACATCATTTTCTAAATAGCCTACCAATTTATCTCATGTATACTATATAAATGTATGTAAAATATAAACCAAAATATTCCCTAATTGACCTTCCACACTTCTTTGGCATACCCATTGTACACCAAGGTGTGATTTCTAGTATATATATCTTAAATATAATTTATATAAAATATGCCGATATATATTATTATTATATTATTATTGTCATATATCTTTATCATGAAATGTGTACATAATTGCTTCTATATGGGATTGAAGTCCCATGTAGTTCTTCTCAACTTAATATCTATTGTCATATATTATATTATTATATTATGAAATTATTATTTTTTGGCTATGTGGTATTATATTATATTATGATTATTGCATTATAAAAAATATACTATTATTGAAATGATTTTTTAATTTTTTCCTAAAATATTTTGTATTTTTTGTTCTATTTCTAAAATGTGTTTATTTTTTGTGTTTTGACTAAGTAGTATTATATTATATTATTATTACATTATTAATAAAAATGTACTATTATTAAAATTAAAATTATTTTATCTTTCTTTGTTTTTTCTAGAATGTTTTTTTTTTTTGTTTTGTTTCTAAAATGTTTTTGTTTTTGTGTTTTTTTTTGTGACGGATTGTGCTGACCTCTGCACCATGCCATTGTAGAGTTACGCCTATTGATGTCAATCAACGTAATTACTATTATATTATTATTTTAAATATTCGTTATCATTATATTATATTATTTTAATAAAAAATCTACAATGCATATCGATTATTTTAATGTTTTTATATAATAATAATATTGATTTATTTACTAAAAATAGAAAAGGGTTAAGGTTATGATAAATAGGGTTAAAATTAGGGTTATGATTATGGTATTTGGTTAGGGTTAGGGTTAGGGTTAGTCTAGGGTTATGATTGGGGTTTATTATTTAGGGTGTAGGGTTAGGTTTAGACTTATAGTTAGTGTTATGGTTATGATTGAGATTATAGTTGGGTTAAGTTATGGCTTAGGATTGGGGTTAAGGTTAGGGTTAAATTTAGGGTTAGGGTTATGAGAAATAGAATTAGGGTTGGGGTTAGGGTTAGGCTTATAGTTTGAGTTAGGGTTAAGATTATGGTTTAGGATTTATTGTTCAGGTTATAGTTAAGGTTAGGTTTAGAGTTAGGGTTAGTATTATGAGACATATGGTTGGGATTAAGGTTATATTAGGGTTTAGGGTTTAGGGTTAGGTTTAGAGTTGTGTTTATTGTTGGGATTAGAGATGGAATTATGGTTATGGATTAGGGTTATAGTTAGGGTTTTGGTTAGGATTAGGTTTAAGATTATGGCTTATGGTTAGGGTTAGGGCTAATTATTTTATTTTTTGTATAGAAATAAAACTAATTTATTTACGCAAAATAAAAAAGGGTTAGGGCTATGAGAAATAAGGTTAGGATTAGGGTTAGGGAGGGAGGAGATCAACCATTCCAAATTTAAATGCGACGCCTTCAACAAATCAAGAAATAGATGTACTCCAGGAGCAACAAGGAGAGAACGAAGTGGAGATTGTTCAAATGGAAGAATAAAGAAGAAACTTTAAGGACCAAATTTTGTGTCTTCTTTTTTGACAATAATATGGTTACCCCCACATTTTATCATTATTTTGTTATACTCGAACCATGAATGGGGATCATCCCAATTCAATCCACACCAAAAATTAATTTCTACTACATTCATAGTTTCCAACCACCCAACATTTCATGTCCTCCATCTTCCCAATCGCCTTACCCAAAATCAACTCTCTGTCCAACAACGAAAAGCATTTGAATTAATTTTGTCACATCCACATGCTGATACTTTGCAACCACCTCTAAAAATATTTTTTTATGGAATTGTTGGAACTGGTAAGTCACACCTAATTAAAGCCATCAAATATGCACTCATGATTTCATCCCCAAATGGCCAATCACCCTTACTACTTATTGCACCAACAAGCGTAGCAAAATTCAACTTAGAAGCATCCACAATCCACAATCCACTCTGCACTTCGAATGCCTATCAAAGATATGGCTCCCCTGCAAGGACAAATACACATGAGCTTTCAAGAAAAAAATGATCTTCATTCAATACATCCTTATAGATGAAATGAGCTTCAGTGGTCCAAAGTTGTTGAAATGAATTGACATGAGGTTACATGCAGATTTCCCTAACCATAACCAAATACCATTTGGAGGATGCTCTTTCATGCTCTTCAGTGAGATGAGCCAACTTCCACCAGTCAAGGACATCCCAATGTATGCTTCAACCTCTTATGGGGGCACTCTATGGTGTAGCTTCACCAAAAGTTATCACATTGAACAAAATATTTTTTCAAGTAGGTGAAGAGCCGACACAAATGTAGATTATGGTAAATTGAGAAGCAAAACACAATTAAAATTGGTATTTCATGAATGTTGTGATGTAATAATTGTAGAAAAGTAAAATATTTAATAGTTCTACAATGTGGTTTTGAATGTTAACACAGAAAATATGATTGAAAAGAATAGTAAAGAGAAGGTAATAGTAAGTGTGTGGAAGGGAAGCAAGAAACTCCTTTTCCAAAAGTACAAGTGGTTAATGGATGTTTGATTTATGCCAAATTTCTTCATGAATCAAATTCTTCTAGATAGGCTTTAGTTAGATTGACTTTTTTCTTTTTGTGAACTTGTCCCCTCTATTTCATGCCACCCTCTTTTTGTAAATCCATACATAATATTAGCTGAACTTGGTGAACTTTTATTTTATCCACGATATTATAATGTTTCCTTTTTTGTGATGGATGTCCTAACCTCCTATAGGGGTCGTGCTTCCATTGTATTTTATTGTTTAGAAGAGGATTATTGAGAATTTTTCATTTTTTTAGATTTCTAAAATTTTAGCTTTTTTGTTTTAATATTAAATTATTAATATATATAATATAATATAAGGTTACTATATCTTTATTATATATCTTATTAATATCTACATTATATAGCTTTTACTAAAATCATATTAAATGTATTTTGATTTTTGCTAAAATTAATAATATTTAAATGATTTAATTTTAAAAAAAAGTAATATATATAGAGCATTATTATATATAACATAGGGTTTATATATCTTTATTATATATTGTTAGGGTTAAGGTTAGTATTATAATTAGGATTAGGGTTGGGGTTAACATTTGGATTAAGGTTTGGGTTAGCATTAGGATTAGGGTTAGGATTAGAGAAAGGGTCAAGATTAGGGTTAGGGTTAGGGTTAGGGTTAGGGTTGGATTAGGGTTAGAGATAGAATTAGGATTAGGGTTGGGTTAGCTTTAGGATTAGGGTTAGAAATAGGTTTACGATTGGGGTTAGGGTTAGGGTTAGAATTAGAAATAGGATTGCGATTAAGGTTAATGTTAGGATTATGGTAACTAGGGTTGGGGTTTAAATCCAAATTATAGCCTAACCCTAACTTGAATCCTAACTGTAACCGATTGAACCCTAATATTAACCCTAATGAAATCATATCCTTAATTCAACCCTAACCTTATCCCTAATAGTAACTCTATTCAAACCCTATTCCTGACCCTAACCCTATCCCCAATAGCAACTCTATTTGAACCCTATACCTAGCCCTACTTAAACCCTAATTGAACTCTAACCCTAATTAAATAATTACTATAATTAAATTGTAACCCTAAACCTTAATTAAATTGTAACTATAATTGAACCCTAACCCTAATAATAATTGAAACCATTATCCTAATTGAACTCTAACCCTAATTAAACCCTAACCAAAATCTTAATTTAACCCTTACCCTAATTAAACCCTAATCCTAATCCTAAACCTAGAAATAATCTTAATTGCATCTTAACCCTAACTGAACCCTAATTTAACACTAACCCTATTATAACCATAACCTAACCCTAATTACACCTTTACCCTTATTGAACACTAATTCAATTCTAAACCTTAACTATACCCTAATTTAACCCTTACTCTAACCCTAATCCCAACCATAACCATAACACTATTTGCATCTTAACCCTATCTAAACCATAATTTAACCCTTACCCTAATTAAAGCATAATTGTAACCTAACCCTAACCCTAATTGCATCTTAACCCTAAACCTAAATAAAATGTAACCCCAATTAAAACTTAACCCTATTCATAATGTAACCCTATTTATAAATCTATGTTAGCAAAACAAATCATTTTAATAACAGTACATTTTTAATAATGTAATAATGTAATAATAATAATATAATATAATACTACTAAACCAAAAATAATGTAATACATATTAATAATAATAATAAGATATATATTGACATATTTTATATAGATTATATTTAAGATATATACTAGTTATATTACTATATAGTATATTATATTATCTACATTTTTATATTTTTAAAGAATATTGAAGAAATATTCTATTTTTTAAGATTCCTTAGTTTTGTGTTACTCTCCACTTTTTAAATAATTAAAAAAATCAATAAAAAATCATTGCACATGAAAATAGAAAGTATATTTTTTTATTAGTAAACTTAAAATAAATAAAAAATTATTGTATGACTTATTAGATGGAAAACAATAAAAATAAAATTTTGTGATACTATCAACCTTTTAAATATAATAGAAGTGGCAGATCATGGGAGTGTCGTCGGGTGGTGCTGTTGAAGGTAAGGAATTTTCAAATTTTGACAAGGCGAGAATCCCTGCTCCAGGGGCTTGCATTAATGGTGGAGGTCAAGCTGATGTTGGGAAGCTAGCTAACATTGGTTCTTTGGATGGGACACCTAGTGGGTCCTTGCTATTGGGTGTCTCACATGTCATTTCTTCCTCTGGTGATCTGGGTTAGGGTGGTACTTCCTATGACAAGGTAGGGTCTAAGGCTATGGCTCCTGAGGCAGTTGTCATTTGTGAAGTTGCTAAGTTTGATTTTTCCTCGGTGGATGAAAAGGCGTGGTCAACTTTATTTGGTGCTAGACTTAAGGAGAAAAGTTCCTTGCCTCTTGTGGAATTCTTTGCAAACCCGTCAGTAGGTGATTATTCAGTTTCAGTGCCTGATTGCATAATTGATAAAGGTATCCTCTCCAATGCTGGTTGGAAAGTTTCTGGGACCTCATCCTAATATTGAAATGGTGCGTATGCTGGCTAAAAATTGATGGTTTTTGAAAGGTCAGGTTGAGATTGTGGCACTTGCAAAGGGTTTCTTCTCCTTTTCTTTCACTTGTGATGAGGATTTACTGAAGGTTTTGGTGGGAGGTTTGTGGCTTATAGGGAAATCTACTTTGGTGCTGAAGAAATGGGAGGCAGGCTTCTCCCCAAGCTCTTGTTCCTTTGACTCAGCCCCAATGTGGGTCCATTTTCCAGGGCTCCCTCTTGAATTTTGGGATGAGCAGGTCTTTAAGGGCATAACATCTACTTTTGGATGTCTACTTTGAATTGATATTCTTACTGCTTCAAGGCACAGGATGGTTTATGCCCAACTTTGTGTGATTTTGGACCAGACTACAGATCTTTCGTCGATGATAAAGATTAACTCTAAGTTGGGGGTGTGGGAGCAGGAGGTTGAGTTTGAATCTATCCCCTTTTCTTGCTTTCACTATAAAAAGGTGGGGCGCTAGGCGAAGAAGTTCCTATTGAAGCCTGTGGTTCCTCCTAAAAATAAATCGGTGCCTTTTAAGGAAACAAAAGTTTGGATTGAGGTTGGGAAACGTTCTGATGCTATTTTAGAAAAATCCCAACGATGGAGTGGTCTCTAAGGATCCTTCTCTTGGTAAATCTATTGTTTCTCCTATTGCTAGTCTAGTTGAGGAAGATCCTTTAGAGGAGGATGGGGTGAAGGATTCATGTGTTGTTGAGAGGATGTGTGATTTGGTGGAGGAGGGAGGTGCTGACTCACTGGCTTTGGTGGTAGCTGAGCTGGAGAAGGTGACCCCTCTATAGATGGTCTCTGAGGGGCTGCTGCTATCTTCTAAGGTGGACTTATCAGTTTCCCCTTTAGTCATGTCTGTGGAGGAGAGAGAGGATTTATCCTAAGTTGAACCACTAGTGGATTCAGTTACTGAGAAGTTGGTGCTCATCTCTTTTGTCATTGATTGTTCAAACTGAGCTTCTCAGGAGGAGGAGCCCTGGATAACGGTTCATTTGGCCTCTAAATCTTGGAGTAAGAAGAAGCCAAATCCTCCTGGGTTGGGGATGGCTACTAGAAACCATTTGAAGCTAGATTGTGGTTCAGAACCCAAGGGTAGAGGAAGGCCTTCTTTACAAAAAGTAAGGGAGAGGGTAAGCAAGTGTGATATTGTTGATGGTTCATAGATTACTCTACTTGAGATGGGTCTGAATGGTCCCTCACATAATCTTTTATGAAGATCCTCTCTTGAAATATTAGAGGATTGAATAATCCTCATAAACAAGATCTTCTTGCAAACATCGTAAGAGATCATTAGTCTATTATTATTTTGATTCAGGAAACAAAGATGAGTGTTAAGAAGGTGGACAGGATTAAGAACAGGCTCTTTAAGGATTGTGGTTGTCAAGTTGTTGACTCTGATTGTGTTTCTGGCGGGGTGGCAACGTTTTGAAATCCTAAGGTGGTGGATGGGACCGAGTTTACTATTGAAAATCATGTTGCTACTTCATTTTTTTGTTTCAGGGAAAATTTTTCCTAGGTTTTTTCTAATATCTATGCTCCTAATGCGAAAAGCTCTTGTAAGCACTATTGGGATAGGTTGAATACTTTTAAGGCTCAATTTTATTTTTAGAATTGGCAAGTGATGGGGGATTTTAATACCCCATTGAATGATGCTAATAAGTTTGGGGGGTCTCAGGTGGTTGATGATAGTCAGCTTGACCTAATGAATTTTATTAATGATAATATTCAGCTGGATCTAGATTTGGGGGGGAGCATCCTACACTTGGTCTAATAGGCGTACTAAGGATGCTATGATACCACTACTGTATTGAGCTCCGTTTTCTAACAAACGTTTGTTGAAATTTTGACATAATATTGTCGGAACACCGACAAACCACTACAATAATTTTTGTCGAAACCTTTTCGTTGCTTTCCCAAAAAACCTTGAAACGTCAAAAAAATGACGTGACTTTGTTGGTAGTCACCACGGTAAAGGTGATGGGGTGTTCATCGAACTTTCGATGAACCATGTGTTGATCTAACGACAAACATTAGCTAGTAAACAAGCAGGAAAATCAGCCAAAACGTCGGAACACCACCAGAACATCGTCGAAATAGTGACGAAAGGGGCATGTCATAACATCAAAATTTTTGTTGGAGCTACAACAATTTCGTAAGTTGTTTTTGAAGTTTCATCTGACGTGTTTGTCAAAATTTTGATGACATTGTGCAATTTTAAAATTTTTTTTTATTCCATTTGCAAACATGTTAGTCTAGAAAAACATAATTGGCTAGTGTAAAGAAAAAATTGACAACCTTTTCCAACATCCTCCTTTCCTGTGCCAAAAGGGGAGATTTGTAATAGGGTATGGACATCCATCAAAACATAAAGGATAGAGGATTTTCATCAGTTGTAGTTGCAACTACTTTGTTGGACATGTATGCAAAATGTCGAAGCATAGACAAGGCACGTGAACTATTTGACCGAATTCCTCAAAGAAATGTCATCTCATGGACTGCAATGATTGCAGGATATGCACAAAATAGATTTGTTCAAAAGGCTTTAGAAAATTTAAAGCAAATGTAATTGGCTGGTGTAAAGCCAAATTCAACAACCTTTGTGAGCATCCTCCCTTCCTGTGCCAAAAGGGGAGCTTTGGAATAGGGCATGGACATCCATCATAACATAGTGGAAGGGGGAGT
The DNA here is from genome assembly GCA_007258455.2 of Sequoia sempervirens. Classification (NCBI taxonomy): domain Eukaryota; kingdom Viridiplantae; phylum Streptophyta; class Pinopsida; order Cupressales; family Cupressaceae; genus Sequoia; species Sequoia sempervirens. The sequence goes on along the minus strand of VDFB02233675.1, from coordinate 16,740 downwards.
TTTGTTAAATATTATAGTTGGAAATGCTCTAGTAGACATGTATTCAAAATGTGGAAGTATAGATAAAGCATGTGAAATATTTGATGGAATGGCTCAAAGAGATGTCACCTCTTGGAATGCAATGATTGTAGGATATGCTAATGATGTTTCAATAAATTTGGGTGTTTATCTTCTCCCCATCAATTTGTATGCAATTGACATGTGGTTACTTTCGTTATCTCTTATGTGCATAAACAACTATTTTGCATGTGTGTACTTCAAAAGAAAATAATGATAAAATTACCAAGTTTCAAAGTTACTACACAAGGGTTGCAAATGATAATAATAATGGTGGTTGTATTTGAGAAGGCATTAGGGAAGAAATTTCCTCTAAAATTTGTTGATAAACCTAAAGATTTTGAAACTCTGTATGCATTTATAGAGAAGGTTGAGAAGGAATTGAGGTGGGAAAGAATTACATGGAAGATCTATTTATTTAGTGGCCATTGGAATGCTGACTTCCCTAATATATGTCCTCAAGAATCAATTATAAATCAATAACATATTGAAAAGCTATATATTCTCTTTTTTGTAAGAGGATGGAATTTTGGGATAGAAAACTTTTGGGGTTCTTTCACATTGTACAACAACAAAAGAGTGAGTTTTCTCTCTTCATCATATAACAAAAGATATACTAGGAAAAATACATAACTAATGTTGTGATCTAGCTAAAGATGCTTGGATGAGATATAAAGCTTCCTAATGGTTATAATTTAGGAGTTAATGAACAATAACATGGCATTCAGACAAAGGAGCAAACAAGGTTTCTTGACCAAATCACTGCAACTTAAAAAAAATGGAGGATGACAAGAATTGGAGTTGATTGCTTCTATCCCAAAATTAATTTCTATGAATCATAGAAAGTAGATTACAAAAATGCATAAAACAAAAAAATAGTGTGTATTAAGCACTTGAGTTACCCCCTTGCTGCATATCCTATTATGAATTACCTAAAGTACTTGGATCTTATACTATTTTATGTGCATCTTTGGTTATTATAAGTCACAAATAAATTATTTATTAACTAATCAGACAAATTTTATACCTTTGTTTGTACTTTAGAAATGATAAGTTTTTTTTTTTTTAAATGATCTACATACCTGTAATCTCACAATGCTACTTATTTGTTCACGGTCCAAAGATTGGAAGACAATATACTTATCAATACGATTTATGAACTCAAGTCGAAAGGTGGCCTGTGCTGCTTCAATATAAAATAAGAATCCAAAAGCTTGATTACCCTTGTTGAACCACTTAACTTTAGCACTTTCATCTGTATTTTTTTTTTCTACCCCCATTGTAACTCTATATAACCTCTTGCTCTTTGGTATTAGTTGAACCTTAGTTTTCCATTGATGGAAGTTAAATGGAATTAGAAGAGGAACTAGAACATTTGAATCCATGCTTGTTGATTGTTGCAACGAATTTAGAAGTGCAAAAAAGAAAAGATAGGAGGAAGTACACACAAAACACGGCTATCCACAAGATAGTCAACTGTCTTGTTGTAGCCAACCAATTAGGCCTCTTGGAGCAGCATTGTTTTGGTCGATTGCTCTTTATCTATTCACTTTCATGAAGGAAGGTTTTGAGGCCTTGTAGGGGCATATAGTACCTGTCTAAGTTGAGTGGTTTGGGCCTGGTATAGGCTTGTATGTGGATTTTATTTTGACTGTCCTATCGAGCAAGGCTACAAGGGTTAAAAGGGTAAAGAGGCCTAAAGGTTAGAGCGATGAGAAAATGGAGTTTCCTAAGTAAAAATTAGGGTGTTAAGTTTTGGTTTGGTACTATTTGACATGATCTAAGTGGTTACAAACCATCTTGGTTGTGAGAGTACAAGAACCCTAGGTGAGTTGGGTCTTTTTCTTGAAGGAATAGTGGATTAGAAAGGTCCACTTAAAGAGTATTTGAGAGAGCTGTTCTAAGTTGGTGGTTTGATCATCTAGTTGATCATCTAAAGAAGCCTCCCCTACTCACTCTCAATCACTTATTCCTACATAGTTCACTATCCTTGGTCTGTCAATCACTTAATGTATTCTTTCCATGTCACAAAACAAGAATCTTCTATCATGAACAAGGTTGTAGTATGAAGGCATGTAGCATACTTTGGGATCTACTCATTTCCTATCAAGTTTCCCCATAATAACCCTTTTTATTTTTCATGATGGACATAAGCTAATGCATTATTCTTCAATTGTGACAAAACCTTTATGGAGTTACCCTCTCAAATGACACATGAATGCATAAATTTGAGGGGAAGACAATAAGTTGAATGAATGTAAGTAGAGAAATTTTTGCATATCTACAGATGGTACAAAATTTCATGGTTAAGTGGAAGCCTCCCATCAACAACAAGATCTAAATATCTGTGTATCTATCTCAATCAAGCCTCTAAACCCTTCAGAGCTATCAATTTTTCCACTAACCTGTTATGCACAAAAAGTAAAATTTTAGAGTTATGTCACCACTAAAAATAGAAGAAACAGAGCTTTGAAACCAAATCCACACACAACACAATGTGGTATTCATTCAAAGCCATACAAACAAACTAAACTCAGAACATTGGAATGGAAACAACTTGAAATTATGATGTAGAGCATGGATTCAGTTTACTCAACTTGAGGCACATTTCACAATAATGGGCTCTTCATGTAAAACATCTGTACGAGGTTCAAATAGTAAAGAGATTGATGAAATATAGAGGACTTAAAAATATACTTGGATGTAGTTGGATTGAGATTCTCTTTGTTTCGAGAATAGTTTAATATTCTCTACTTAACAAGGCCAACCACATGACAGAGGAAGCTCATTTGCCCCCTCCCCCCCTCACATCACTCTCAATTCCCCATACCTGATCATATAACATTAATTCATTCATCCATTAATAACATATAACATTCATTCATTAATCCATTAATAACATATAACATTCATTCATTAACATATTCACATTCATTCATTCATCCATTAATAACATATAACATTCATTCATTCATTCATTAACATATAACATTCATTCATTCAATTTTTACATATTATAAAAAATATGGTTGTCATAATATGATTACAATCACTTTTTTTTTTGTTTCTTTAATTTTGAAGCTAAAAAAAGCTGAAGTGGAGTATTGTTTTCTAAATCATATGTCCCCCCTTCAGTTGTTCCACCCTTTTCTCATGATATTATTGTATTCCTAGTCATGTATTGATCACAATGTGGAGGCCACTTCAAGGGGGGTCTGCTGCAATAACAAAGAAATATTAAATTGATATGTTTTTTTAGTATTGTTACAAGTATTTTATTAATTAAAAGAAAATTAGAGTGGTGCTCTTTACCTGATGGGGCCATATCATGTTCCTTATCTTATCGTATAGCCTCATGCTCAACATGTTGAACACCCTCTAAATCTTGATCTGGAGTTGAAACACAAAAGGTTACATTAATGAATACACCAATTGCAATTAAAAATGTTTAAAAGAACATTAGAGTGGTCCTCTTTACCTGATGGGGCCACATCATGCTCCTGATCTTCTCTAGCCCAATCATGCTCAACATGTTGATCATGCTCTACATGCTCTAAAGTTGAAACATGAAAGGTTACATTAATTAATACACCAATTACAATTAAAAATGTTTAATTGTATTAATCCATATTGTGTTTTGTATAGCACATGAATACATCCAGTACCGAGATGCACACCATGACCTTCAGCTGCAGGTTGTGCTCCACCCTCACCAGGCTGCATTCCAATGTCAGGTGCAGTATATCATTGTTTGTTTGTTTAAAACAAATAGGCACATAATTACTTTATGATGTAAATTAATATTGAATAGATTGCACAAGTATTTAATTTTAAATAAAATTTATTGATTTTATTTACTTGCATGTCGGATGCAATGGAAGATTGTGTTTTCCCAATCAAGAATCTTAGGCGTTCAACCACGACTTCATAGCCATGCTGGAAGGCAATCTTCATTTCCTCTTCTATGGGTGCTCTATTGAATTCAGAGCCCTGCACTTTTGCATAAGATCATGAATTTTGCTTCTATGGTGTGATAAAACCAAAATTGTTTGCAATTTATTATTTGGATGCAATATTTATTTTATTGATACTTACAATTCTTGCGGCTAATTTCATATAACCACCAGAGCCAAGTTTGTGTTGCCCATATTTTTCTAGTCTTGCCTTTGTTGCCTTTGATGTGTCAGGCAACCTGTTATGCCTTGCATAACCACCCCACTTTGATCTAGATCAAAATGGGACCTAGGGGAAAGTGGAAGGATCGGTTGAACGGGCCTTTGGGTTGGAACCCCTAGCTGGTGGGGGGGTTCCTTACCCTCTGGCCCACCCAGTACTAGATGGATGGGTTAGACGATGGTAGGATCGGGACAGGGAAGGGGCCTTTGGGTCGAAACCCCCTGATGGTGGGGGGGTTCTGAACCCGGGCCCATGGAGTCATGGTCGGATGGATGGGCCAGCTGGAACCCAACGACCAGTCTTTATTGCCAGATGGAAAACCCCAAGGGCGTACCTCTGGGTCGGGCTCCCCTTGGGGGGATCCCTCCCCTCCGGGGACTACACCCAACCCACCGACCTACTTGCCGGAAGCAAGGACCGAAGGGGGGGCCTCCGGGAAGGGATCCCCTTGGGGGGATCCCTCCCCTACGGCCAACCCAACAAGTTGACCAATACACCACCCCCTACTCCATCGGGAAGGGATCCGGCAAGAGACCTTACCGATTGAGTAGGGTCAGGGGTGTATTACTTATCAAAGATCAAGAGATTATACATAGTTTGTCCACCTTTCTTTTTTTTGTTTTCTTTGCTTGTGGTTACTTGCTTTCCTTTTTGGAATTCCTTTGTTTTCCTCTTGATTTTGAATTTTGATCTATCTGAGTTAATTTTGGTTCTGCCTCAGTTGGAATTCAGGTTTTCTCTTGAGTTCAGGATTTTCCCTCCCATCCGGATTTTCCTGGATCTCGCTCAAACTCCGGCTAAGCGCTGTTGTTCAGGATTTTTTTGGTCCTCGCGGAATTCTGCGTGGACCGGATTTTCCCAATTTTTCTCTCTTCGCAGAAATCCGTCCTGCACGAATTTCCCCGAGATCTATTGAAATGTGAGGAAGTATGGAGAAGTAGGACTAGTTAGTAAATGATGATGCAGTTTATGATTCATTTATGCTATTTTGAAGATCTCACATGTTGTTCCTTGATTGATAGTGATCGGATTAAGTTTCTAATGGGTGTTTTCATGCTTATTCCATTAGAATCCGCCTGGCTTAGAATTCTCCGAAATTCCTCCCTAGCTTGGGTTTCGTGGGTCGGCCTGAAACCTGAACTGTTGGTATGATCATTTTGTTCAAAGATTTAACGGTACCCTACTGACATAGGATTCATTTTAATGATGATTTTGATTAATTAGCTTCTATTTGTGTGATTTTTTCTTTGTTGAATGCAGGATTAAATCACATACATGATGATATTTGTCAAGGGAGCTCAGTTGGGGTGCATTCTTCAATCCAGTTGGTTATGAAAATCAACTAAGGAAAAAGTTGGTAAGACTTTTCTAGACTCTCACTGACTGGTGGCTTGGCTTTGACTGTTTGAGGTCCAAAAAGTCAAAATACTCCCCATTGTGGATCTTATCGGCATAAGGTTGTCACGATCTCCCCGACCCATGGTTCGTTTTGTTCAAATCTACGTTTATGTTGCCTATCGGTAAGACTTCAGGGATGTTGTGGCGAGTGGAAGTTACATACATGCATCTATCGGTAGGACCAAGGTCTTCATCCCGGCGACATGGAATTTCCTATCGGCATAAGGTTTTATCCCTGCCAAGATGTTTCGGTGAGTTCACGAAGTCTCACTGACTAAGCAAAAGGGTTAAACACTTCGGCGGGAGTCATCTTCTTCGACATGTGGTCTTGGTGAGGTCTTTCGGTCTCACCGACCGGGGCAGGGAGAAGGCGTGTCGGCAGGAGATATTGAGTTCGGGGTAGAGTCTTGGCAAAAGCCTAATGTCCCACCGACTAGCAAGAACAAACAAGTCCTTTCAGCGAGAGTTATGTCTTCGGTGGAGAGTCTCCCCGAGTGCTATGTGTCTCGCCGACCTTCGATAAAGTGCTACATCTCGGTGAGAGACATTTCTTCGGAGAGAAGTCCCAATGACTATGAAAGGTCACACCGACATAGTGCAAAGGGGATTCCATTGGTGGTCTTCAGCGAGACGATCAATATATCACAGTGACAACAGGATGAACTAGTAAAGCTTTCGCTGGGACATGAGGTATCTATAGGATGTCTTCCCGACAAAGGGATGTTATAGTGAAGCACATGCAATGAAAGAACTCATGTCGGCAAGACTACAGGGCGGTCTTGGCGACAATATCACCCGCCAAAGGATCATGTCTTTTCCATAGGGTCTTGGTGAAGAGAGAAAGTCACGCTAAAACCAAAGGGTAGAGCTCGAGGAGGATAGGAAGAGGTCAGGAAGACTCCGAAAGAACGAAGGGGGTTCGCTATGAGGTCTTAGCGACTATGAAGAGTCATGCCAACAGGACGTCCCTTTGGTGAGAGGAAAGATATGTGCCAAGAGGTTTGGCTGACATTTGATCTCTTGCCGATAACGGAGGAGGGTCCCACCAAAGCTCTGAGCCCGGTGTTGTGCAGTTTTGCACACACGCTCTACTAAAAGTAGGGACCCTCTTTTTGCTTTGGCTTTTGGTGTCTTATGGCCCCTTAATTTTATTGATTTGGTTTCCTTTGGAGGTCCTTAGATGTTCATCTTGCTTGCCCAAATGAGTTCCCCAGGTTGCCTTTTGAAAAAACTAAGTTCTGAGCAAAATCCGGGTTTTTACCCCAATCCGGGATTTTCCGGTCCGTCCGGATTTTCTCAGATTCTACTTAGAGTCCGCCTCTGTGCAAAAATCTGGGTTTTTGGTCCACTCCGGGATTTTCCGGTCCGTTTGGATTTTCCTGATTTCTTTGAAGTCGTTTCTTCAGTTTTTGGTCTTGCCTCGATGGGGATTTTACGCCCGACCTAGATTTTCCCAATTTCTTGATTTTGAATTTTTATACCCAAAGTCTGGAATTATAAGCATGAAATTGATCTACCAGTTTTTGGATTTTGCGGGCTGTGCAATTAAAATACTAAGATTAAGTGATAGAATTTGATGGTAATGCTCAACATCCATGCTTAATTGATATATTACGATGTTTAGCACATTGTTGTTTGATCTATTGTTGAAATTTTTGCCTTATGCAGCAGAATCACATGCATTTGGTTTTCGGATGCAGTGGAGTCCACGACTAGATTTTCAGGATTTCCCTTAATGCAGTTTCCCCAAATGGAATTTTTTCAAAAATGATTTTTTTTTCAAAATAGAAATTTTGTAAAAATGATCACGAAAATGAGAATTTGTTGAGATAAAAAAATTAGTTTTTTTCCAAAAAATGGAAAGTTTCCTTATAAAAATGATTTTTTTTAAGAAAGGTCAAATTTTATTCAAATTTAATTTGAGCGTGTGGGCTATTAATGATGATATCTATTTTTCAGGACTAAACAAATATTAAAAGGGGGACTTGCATATGGATTCGTGCCAAAAGAGGGAAATCTAGAAATGTTCAATTTAAATTTTTAAAGTGGGACCTGCCTAAGAATCCGTGCCAAAACTGTCTACAACTGGAGGACTTTCTGGAAAACACGTGAATCTGATCTTGCTGGAGATCGTGGGCCAACATGGATAATATTCATGCATTTAATGCAAATATTGTCCTATTTTGAAATTCTCCTAGGCCGACCTGTTTTGGGGCTAGTTATTATTGTAAAATCTAATTGGGCCGACATGTTTGGGGTTTTCTATAAATGGCATTTTGCCTCTTTTGTAATGGGGGGTAGATAGATAGAATAGTAGGGTGAGAGATTAGGAGAAGATTTGATAAAGAGCGAATTTAGCAGTAGAGTAAAGATAGAAGCTAGTCAATTTCTGAGCAAGTGATGTAACAGAACATTGGAATTGTTGCTGGAGTTTGGTGATTCAATACAATTGAAGGCATTTTGATTTTCTAGTGAACTCTTTTGTGTTGACTTATTTTGCATGGTTCTTATGATTCAATCTTTCAAATTGCTCAAGGTTGTTAGATTTAGATTTAAATCCGGTTCAATGATGTTCATGATTTAATGTTTGAAGTGTTTGCAACAATCCCTGGTCCATACTTTTTGCAGCTAGTTGATTGTTAGTTGCTTTGCAAAGTTAGCCTGGACCTTTATATTCATTGTGCTTGGTTCAATTGTGGAGATTTATTCATTTCAACTGCAATTGGGTTGTCTTGGGTGAATGTTCATGATCTGAAAATCTTTAAAACCTTAGAAGATTGCACTGTTTATGTAAGATTGCAGATTAATCTTGGTCAAGCAGAGATTGGTTTCGTTGGGATTGGTCCATTTCAAGTGTTTATCATTTGCATTGTTAGTCTTAGAAATAGTTTAGATTTAGAAGTTTGTCTGAACCCTTATCTCTTTTGCTGTTTATTTTGAATTTGGGTTAGTTTTAGGATTGAAAGCATCACTATATTGTTGCATCTGATAAAAATTCACTTCCGACATTGTTCATTTGTAAGGCCCCTTGTGATTACCAGCATTTTCACATATTATCTGAGTTGTTTATGCATTGTCATGACCTGACACCAGAGAGACCTTGGGGTGATTTTCAACAATTCATTGTTGAAGATTATCTTTCAAGAGAGATAGAACATCATTTTCTGTCTGAGTTGTTGCTGTGCAGAAAACACCATCAACAGATTGGCGCTAGGAGGGCCAACAAGGTGACATTACTGGAAGATTGAATGAGCCTCTATGTTGAAAATCTGAGGTATGGCAGATCTCAAAATCTAAAAATTCAAGTTCTGAGTCAAGATGGAAAGGCAGCGTTATGTTTTTCAAAATGAAAACAGTCTTCAGATTGACTTTTTTCAAATCTGTAAGTCCCTGAATAGGAGGATAAATCAATGGAATGGCAAGGGTTTACATCGTTGTGTATATTCAGACAAGTGTAGGCTTCATAATACTTGTAGACACAATGAGTTTGGATGCTTGGCCTTTCTAGACAATATTGAGATGGCCTTGCAAAGGAACCTTTTCATGCAAAATCTGTCTGAACCATTAGCCACGTCAGATCTAGGGTTTATTGATGTTGCAGTTGAGGCATTTACGCAGATAGTTGAAGGTCATTTTGCTAGTGGTAAATGCTTGCAGGATTTCCTTTCATCGAAATGGTGCAGAGTTCATGATGCATCCCATTCAGAGTTCATCTGTCGTTCGTGTGGGGACATTATTTTTAAAGTTGGAGAGTACCTGGAGTGGAAAGGTGAGTTAAGCAAAGAATGCACTGCAGAAGGGATGACTAGTTTTGAATCCAAGGCTGACATTGCAACTGATGTTGATGTGACTTTGGAAGGAGCTGAGTGTCATGAAGATGAATATGAGGCACCAGAGACAACAGAGGAATATTTAAGTGAAGAATCACCTACGGAGATCAAGGAGGATGTTCTTGTGGAGGCTAGTCAAGTTCCAGAAAATATAGTGGAGGCTGAAAAAGAGGTTCCTTTCCAAGATAAGGACTTGATACAGACCAGATACAAAGAGTTTGTTGCCAGAATTATAAGAGATTGGTCAAGCCTAGGTTTTGGAGTCTACCTAGAGGAGCTGTTGTTACCAACTTGGTGCAGGATACATGAGGAAGAGCATTCAGAATTCACCTGTTTCCAGTGCCAGACAGTCATAAAGGAGGTGAAGGAACAAGTACAACTACTCTTACATGCAAATGATACATAGATAGATGCATCAGACAGGTCTCTAGTTGAGGAATGTCAACCAGTTGCTGATGAATGTCTTGAAGAACATGAGGAAGCACTCAGTGAAGTGATCAACGTTCCTGATTATTGTGATTGAGAATCCGAGCTAGTGCCAACAAAAGACGAATTCAGGGAGTCTTCTCATTTATTTAATTCTGTTTTTCCTCAGCTTATTGATGAACTGCACAATGAAAACTCACAGATTTTATGCATTATTGATGGGGTAGCTAATGTGGTTCATGTGCAGGAGAATATGAATGATGTTGAAAACATAAATATTGCAGTCAGCATTGGCGAACATGCTCCAACTTCTCCAGATGAGAATGTGCTGGAAGATTAATTTGTGGTACCTTCGGATGAGCATCCTGCCGAGGAAATTGTTGTACAAGATAATGCCTCTGCATTTTCATTGTTGATCCCTCATGGAAATACTCAAACAGGTGAAAAGTTCCATGTTCATAGTTTTGAAAGTCTTCAATATGAATTTCACTCTGCATCATGTAATGATTCCTCTAATTCTATCTTGCATGTTTCAAATGCAAGTGGAACATTGCACCACCAATGGAGACCCCCCAATGACACTATGATCAACTCTTCACAAGTGCAGGATGATGAACACAACATTCAGTCTGCATAAATGCAAAATCAGGTTGTTTATTTCTTTGCTGGAAATTCTGAATCTTGTCAATTTGATTGTGGAGATTTAGGAAAGACAACTTGCATATGGGTTAATCATGGTCCTAATGAGTTACCTCAGTTACTAGTTATTCCTAATTTTGACATGGAGTTTGAATGCTACAATGCAGAGATTTATTTTTCTGAATATAAAGACATGTTTGCATTTCTGAGGACTATTACCTTCACCTTATTGCTTGTCCATACATTGATTAATCATATGGGGACGAGTCTCAGTTCATCCTATCTGATCATGAGCCAATCTGAGTCTCTCTATACATAGTGTTGATCTGAATAAATGTAGCTTGGTCTGCTTTTCTTTTACTTTTTTCTGTTTTGTTTTCTTTAGGATAGATTGCTTTAGTTTAGATTGCTTTTCTTTGCTTTTTTTTGGCTAGTTTAGTTTGCTTTGGGTTTCGGTTTGGTTGTTGTTTTTGCTTCTCTGGCCTGAGTTTTCTATTTTCTGGTTGGGGAAGTGTCTTTTCTGTGCAATAATTCTTTATTATCTGGGATTGTTCTAAGTGTTTCGTTGATGGACCTTAATTATGTGTCTCGAATTGATGGATGTGGTCTTTTGTTGGTGTCAAGCATCCTGAATGTTTGATTTAAAGAGAATGGGTCATTGGTCTGACTTGAACCCGAAGTATTCTGAAATCTTATATTCTTCATACATCTCAAGAATCTGACGGTTGCAGTAGGGTCCTTGCAAGGTCTTGTTGGGTGAAAAATCATATTTCTGCTTCAGTGCCACTGTGGTTCTCAGCCCTGAGTGTGGACTTCACTGTTCATAGGTTGAAATGAAAAGAGTGAAAAGAAAGAAAAAAATATTGAGAGTCAGAAGAATGATTTCAACTTATTAGGAGTATCTGAATATCTCTACCGGGGCTATGGACGCCTGGCTGGCAATAGAGTTATGTTCAGGAGAATCACAACGATAACCTCGTCGGGGCTATGGACGCCTGACTGGCAGCGAGACTCTATCCAGGTTGCTTTTGGAGCTAGAATCTTTACGTAGCCTAACTTGACTGATCTTGGTTTCTATAGTAGCTCAAGGAGGGAAATGAACTCACTTGCACACACTTGGATTTTCAGTTTATTGAAGGTTTAGTCTACCTTTGGTTCTGATTCTTTAGTCTTGCATTTTGATTTGTTTGCCTAATAGGGAGATCGAAACTAGAGATTCTAGGTTCATGATTCTTGTTCATCATCAAAATACTTTGGAGCATTTTTCCAGCGGAGTCGCCATTTGTTGTGCAGTTTTGCACACACGCCCCACTGAAAGTAGGGACCCTCTTTTTGCTCTAACTTTTGGTGTCTTTTGGCCCCTTAATTTTATTGATTTGGTTGCCTTTGGAGGTCCCTAGATGTTCATCTTTCTTGCCCAAATGAGTTCCCTAGGTTTCCCTTTAAAAAAACTAAATTCTGAGCAGAATCTGGGTTTTTACCCCAATCCGGGATTTTCCCGGATTTTGCTCACAGTCTAGCTCTGTGCAAAAATTCAGGTTTTTGGTCCAGTCCGGGATTTTTCGGTCCATCTAGATTTTCCCAATTTCTTTGAAATTTTGGATTTCTTCAGTTTTTCGGGTCTTTGCCTGCGTCTGGGATTTTACTATGGGCGGTTTCCGGTTCTTGGTTTTACTGATGCGTGCCAAGTCTGGAATTTTTATGCCATCCGCAGAAATCCGGTCCACCCAGATTTTTCTAATTTTTTTGCCAAGCTTTGTGCAAATTGAAATACTAGATTAAATTGATGAATTTGATGATAAATGCTCAACATCCCATGCTTAATTTGATATATTACACGATGTTACATGCATTCTTGGTTCGTTTTGATGATTTATTATTGAAATTTTTGCCTTATTCGGTAGAATCACATGCATTGGTTTTCCAGTTACGAATGCGGAGTCAGCTTGACTTGGTTTTCCTAGATTTTTTCCCATGATACGGTTTCCCAAATGGAGATTTTCAAAATGATTTTTTTTTTCAAAAATGGAAATTTTTAAAAATGATCACGAAAATGAAATTTGTTGGATAAAAAAAATTGATTTTTCTTCCAAAAATAAGTTTCCATGTATAAAAAATGTAAGTTTTTTAGAAAAGGTCAAAATTTTATTCAAATTTAATTTGAACATGTGGGCTATTAATAATGATATCTATTTTTCAAGACTAAGCAAATATTAAAAGGGGACTTGCATATGGATTCGTGCCAAAGAGGGGAATCTAGAGGTGTTCAGTTTAAATTTTCAAAGTGGGACACGCTTACAAATAGTACCAAAAGCATCTCTGGTAGGACTTCACGAAAACACGGTCTTGTTCTTGCCCGGAGATGGGTGAGCGACATGGATAATATTCATGCATTTAATGCAAATATTGTCTATTTTAATTCCTGACCGACTTGTTTGGGGAATGATTAATAATGTAAAATCTAATTGATAACATCTTTGGGGTTTTTTTATAAGCATTTTGCCTCATTTGTAATGGGGGGTAGATAGATAGAATAATGGGGTGAGATTGGAAGATTTGATAAGAAGCGATTTATACGATTAGAGTAGAGATAGAAGCTGGTCAATTTACGAGCAAGTGATGTAGCATTTATTGGATTGTTCTTGGAGGTTGGTGATTCAATACAATTAGAGCATTGTGATTTACGGTGATCTCTTTTGTGACGACTTATTTTGCATAGTTTATAGTTCAATCCTCAAATTGCTCAGGTTGTTGGGTGGAATTTAAATCCGGTTAATGATGTTCATGATTTAATGTTTGAAGTGTTTGCGGCAATCCTGGTCGTACTTTTGTGGCTGATTGATTGTTGGTGCTTTTCAAGATTATTTTGGAACTTTATATTCATTGTGCTTGGTTCAATTGGAGATTTGTTGTTTCAGCACATGGTGGTTGTCTTGGTAGATATTCGCAAAATCTAAACTATGAAGATTACTGTTACCATGGGTGAATTAATCTTGGTCAAGCAGAGATTGGTTTCGTTGGGATTGGTCCATTTCAAGTGTTTATCATTTGCATTGTTAGTCTTAGAAATAGTTTAGATTTAGAATTTTGTCTGAACCCTTATCTCTTTTGCTATTTATTTTGAATCTGGGTTAGTTTTAGGATTGAAAGCATCATTATATTGTTGCATCTGATGAAAATTCACTTCTAGCATTGTTCATTTGTAAGGCCCCTTGTGATTACCAGCATTTTCACATATTATCTGAGTTGTTTATGCATTGTCATGACCTGACACTCGAGAGACCTTGGGGTGATTTTCAGCAATTCATTGTTGAAGATTATCTTTCAAGAGAGATAGAACATCATTTTCTGTCTGAATTGTTGCTGTGCAGAAAACACCATCAACACCCGACAACATTTTTCCTTCAGCAGGATGTCTGCCTGAAATGAAAAGGTCTTACCGAAGGGTTAGTCTTCGGTATGACATAGGAAACTTGATCAAAGGTCTCAGCAAAACATAGAAGTCTTGGTGACACATGTGGAGTGAGAGAAAATAAATCGGTATGATTACAGGGAAGTCTCGGCTAAGTGAAGAGGCATTGGTGTAGCAATCGGAGCTCGCTAAGAAGTTTCGGCGACCCCAAAATGTCCTACCAATAGGAGCTCTGAGCTAGAAAAGGATCATGTCGTTGTGAGGTCTCCCCGACATGATAAAGTATCCTCGACATTTAAGATGAGCTCGCCCAAGGTTTGATGTCACTATGAGGTCTCGTCAACTAGCGATGGTCTTGCTGATATAGAACAAGCTCGAGGTGAAAGGTCTAGCTTCGCTATAACATCCTGCCGACGAAATGAGATCTCAATGATAGAAAATTGAGCTCGGTGAGTGATTTTGTCTTCGTTGTAAGGTTCGGGCGACTACGGATTGTCTCACCGAAATACATTGGGCATGGGGAAAATAAAATAATTCGGTAAGAGGTCTCATCGACTATGTGATCTCTTGTCGATAGAAGAAGGGGACCCCACCAAAAAAGAAATGAAGCTCGGCGAAGGATCATTCCTTCGCCAAAAAGTCTTAGCGAAGAAGGAAGGTCACACCGAAACAGGAAGACCGAAGCTTATGGAGGACATAAGGAAATCAGCCCCAAACAAATGAGGGACTTCGCCATGAGGTCACAACGCAAACGATGGTCTCCCCGACATTGAAGATTAGTTCTCCATATGAAGAAGGATATCGGTATGATCGATAGGGACTCACCACAACCTCTAGCCGAACAAGTGAAGTCTTACCGATAGCCGCTGGGGGATGAAATCGCATCGGGGAGACACCAAGGGTGTCTCACCGACATGCGATGCCAAGCGAACCACCTTTTGACCGCCTGAGATCCTGCGTGGCCTCGGTTCATCCAATCAGAGGGAGCTAAAAGGGACCTTTGACTGATTGACCGTCCCTGTGGAGAAGACTAACAAAAGGTAGATAAGATGGATTTCTTCTAAGAACAAATGATGAGGGATCAGCTCGGGCGACGGTGTTCAGATCTGCAAGGAGGTCCAATGGTGCTTCCAAAAGATGGTCAACGTGCAAAAATATCCAGGACATGAAGGAGGCCAAAGGAAACTATGACTCACAGAGACAATTGTGGTGACTACTGGCAGAAAGGTAGATCGGTCTTAATGGCGATATTCTGAGCATTCAAGGTGACCCCAATGGAGTTCAAAAGTGGACACAAAGACATGAAAGTTAATGCTGCAACTGCCAAAAAGATCTAAAAGGGCTTCTCCTGAGGGTAGAAATCCTTCATCAGTGCGGACAGCAGGGCTTCACATTGAATGCAATTTTGACTTTCCTCAAAAGATCTGAGGGCTGACTTTCCTACAGTCTACAGATATTTTTGTAAACCCTAGTGTGGGGGACAACACATTCTGTTGGTACATTACGTATATAAGAATTCACCTCTTAGTAAGGTTAAAACTTTTGGTGTTAGCACTTCCAATTAGAACTTCCAAGAGTTAGAACTTTAGTGAACCATTTAGAGTTAAATGTTGGGGAGTTTATTGATTATGAGAGGAGAGGGATTGTATCATGATTCTTAAGTAATAAGAGCTTCTCTTTGTCTTCTTGGTTAGTAGTAAGATTTTAGTACAGGTTGTAATGTATTCTCTAAGTTCTCTTAGTGTAGTTGGAAACAATCTGGAGCTTTAGATTCTCTATACACTGGTGATTGAGCCAGTTTTGTAAATATTGTTTATCTATTTTAATAACGGTAGAAACAATCGGGGAGTTTAATCTACTTCATGTTGTGTTCTGAATGATGTTGTCTTAATTTGATCATTTTGATTTGTGAGGTCTTCAAGGAATAAAGGTTATTTTGTTTATTTAAATGGTATTAAAAATCTATTAAATTAACGTGAGAATGGGAGAGGTGTGTGTCAATGTAAAGTTGCTTTGCAGTTTTGGTTTATAATTCATGATTAACAGTCACAGTTAAGATTGGATGGAATTGTGTTGGCTACTGTTTCAAAACCACGATCTCTTTTGTTTGTTTCTGAAACCCCAATTAATTAGGTTTCATTTCATGTTTGATCGAACAATTGAAACTCTCCAACACCCGATGGGCCCTTGAACTCTTCTTGTTGCATTGACCATGATAACATCATTGTGATTGAGAACCAACTACAAGACCTTGAGACTAAAGGCATCCATGTGTGCCTTTCTCTTCGGAGAAACATAATAGCAATATTCTATTTGCATGTTGTTATGCCAAACACCATCAACACAACTAAGTTTGGAAATATGTTAGATTAATAGCAAATAAAGGTAGTGTATATAATTACATTGTTGATAGTATCATACCTTCCTT
This sequence comes from Sequoia sempervirens, assembly GCA_007258455.2. Taxonomy (NCBI): domain Eukaryota; kingdom Viridiplantae; phylum Streptophyta; class Pinopsida; order Cupressales; family Cupressaceae; genus Sequoia; species Sequoia sempervirens. Next base: position 374 of record VDFB02233675.1, on the reverse strand, counting down.
AGCTGGTGGTGTATCTTTCTTTTTTCTTTTAAACACCTCCTTTCCTTCCATTGGTTCCTTCCTCCCTCTCCACCAAAATCATGGAGATATACTTTTGTTCTTCTCATTGACCTACTCTTGGTCCTCACATAATTTATATATAATAGCTGAAACTTTCTTGAGGACCATGGTTTGGCTAGATAGCTGTCACAGACAACAACTAAACGGTTAATGAGCTCATCCTTTAAATCTTGATTTTGGGCATTCCACCGTGTACGTATGGTGGGCCCAAAGAGCTCCAATGTTATATCACCTAGATGTTTATAAAAAACATCATTTCCTCCTTAATGATCATGGTATCATTAGTCTAAAAAGAGTGATTAATAAGTAAATTT
>VDFB02233671.1:0-13086 GCA_007258455.2 Sequoia sempervirens | reverse complement strand
CTCTAAAGCTAGGCATAAAATTGATAAATGCCAGATCCATAGACTGCCTTGACGATGCCCTGATCCTATGTGGATGACCATGCTGGATGAAAGGACCCAATCGGGATGAGGATTATGAGTGGAAAATATAAAGGACGATAGATGTGGCTGATGAAAGAGGCTATGGTAGGATCCCTAATGTGCACACTACGTGGGCCATCAGGATTTAGTTGAAAAGGAGCTTGGGCAACCAACGAGTTAGAGTACGAGAAGGGGTTGTCGTCAAAGATACATTGAAAGACACCGCCAATGGAGGAATATGATGGATATGTGAATATGGATGGGTGGAATGGAGTATATGGTATGAGTAAGAGTGACGTGGATAGAGAATTAAGAAGCGTGAATACACTTGAATACACATTCATAAGAAGCATGAAGCATATATATGTAATACATGAAGCATACATAGGATGGCATGAAAGATGCTTTGATACCACTGTAATGGCTCTTGTCCTAATTTGCCCTAGAATTCGCCTATTGATCACAAATTCCACAAACTAGGGTTAGGGCTTTCACCTTATCAAATAAATAACTCTTTAATGATGCACTCTTGGATTGAAACCTGCATTCACCACGTGAATAACATTCCCAAATATGCACATATACATTTATTAGCATTAATCCATGACAACACAATTATAGGCTATCAATGATGCAACCTCTTGTAAACTAGGAGGAGCGACATGGTGGGTCTGCCTGAAGCCATATACCAACCTAAGAGGTTGTATACCACAACTCTCCCTGTTAGTGACTTGTACCTGCTTTCCCCAACCATGTCCCAACCTCAACAAGCACTTTTCCCACTTGTGGGAACAAATGGATCTCCTAAGTGGTCTTAGCCCTCCCACCCCTCCATGGCCCATGCTTTCCTTTAGATTGGGCGGCTATAAGTGGGACCTGTATCGCTCTCTCCAAGCCCCTTCCCCCAAGTGGGGTTTCAAGCTGATTCAACCATTCAACTACATTACTATACAATGATATTAATACACAATCATATATTCTATCACAAGAATTTATTCATTAAATATTCTTATTAACATATAAGCAATATGCATACACATGTAAACAATGAGCTGCAGAAGAATAACAGTTTGGGGTGATGAACTTGGACAAATGCTCCTTTGTCACCTAGTCTACATGTTCTTCCCCTTAATCGATGATCTATTCTTAACACTTAGAGGATATCATTAGGGTAGATCAAACAAATAAGAATCTATTATACTTAGATTAAAGAATCATACTTATAAGGTTCAACAATTGCTGAAAGCACCATTATTGCATAATCGTACACTATCTATCTATATACTTATATTTTATCATATATACTTAGCTTACTTCCCTTGTTACTGACTTATCCTTTGCCTTCGTATATTTCTCCTCGAGCCATATTCATATTCATCATACTCTTTCCTCCAAATCTGAGATATCATATTAATGTTTTGATGCTATATGAATGCTTGTCTCCTTCTTAGGTCTATATATATCTCCCCATCTTTGTTTAAATGACATGTTGCTCCCTTTTCCCCACTTAGATTTCTCATGATAGACTTTGTTTTGTGTTCCAAAATATCATCTTATCCCACCACAAATTATGATCTTGAACTGTGGTAGATGTCTTTTTTGTTCAAAATATTTTTCTATTTCTTTCCATTGATCATGTCATATTCAGTTATTTGCTCTTCCCCTCCTAGTCATAGTTCTTATTCTTTTTCCTTATATCCTACGATGGGCTGAGGGACATAACCCTTCAATGTATGCATTTGTCCTAATAGACATCTTTTTGTAAATAATTCCTCCCTTAAACTAATGGTTGTTGTTTACGTATATTAATCTTAATACCTCCTCCAAAAGTAATCGCTACCTTTTCTATTAAATATATCATTGTCTTTTAGTGAAGCGCTACTTGATTTGCGTCCTAGTGAAACACTGCTTCTTTGGTGATGATTAGTTTGTTTAATCTTCCTTGTATTTTCTTCAAGTGTTGCCTTCTATAAATCACAGCCTTCACATAATTAAATAACAATTCATTACTTTATGAATCATAGCCTCTTAATCTCGTCTTATTCCTTTTTGTCTCTTCTCTCTTTTTGTCTTTTGTTGCTTTTCTTCAAATACTTTTAGTCACTATTCTATTTATAAATTATTATCTTTTGTCTTATGAATTGCTATGGTGTTCATTGTGGTTATGACTTCAAAAGGGAGATAGTGGTAGATTTTCAAACACTTATTCCCATCACCCCATATGCCAATCATGGAAGATGTATACGTCTCTTCTATATAAGTTAGCGGGCCTGATCTTATACCATCTCTGTTGAATATTATTGTTGCCTCTATTAATAAGAATAAGTTGCGATTGGAGGGACATGACATTGCACCTTTCGAGACTTGATTCTTGTAGACTCATTTAGAACCATTCAACTTCACCAATAGACTAAAGACACATTGACATTTTTGAACATTTTCACAATCATACAAAAGAAAATATAAATAAAAATCACATCCTTAAAGAGAGATTTAAATTTTAAACCTTTTCTAATTATGCCGAGAGGCATTCTACAGTCACAACAAGGATGGAAAGAACCTGTGTCAATTTTTTGAAGCTGCATTTAAAATGATGTGTAGGTGGTTGTACTCCTTAACAAGAAAAAATAACATTGAACCATTTGGTCTACAATGGAAGACATGAGGTGGTGGGAAGGTAATGCTAAAGATTATAATTAGGAGGTGGGAAGGTAACACCAAAAATTATAAAGATAAGTCCTTTGCATGGAAGCGGTTTCAAACAATTGTGGGCAGCAATGTAGCGCATGTTATGCTATTTATGTTATATATGGTTTTGGATTTCAAAAATGTATTTCGTAACTTTCCATCCATACCACTCGTCTATAGCTTTCTACAAAGGTTAGATTTGGTTTTGTTTGTTTAAATTGGATTTAGTTTTAAATAAAATAGTTCAATCGTGTTTGAAAATGGTTTTGTCTCTTGCAGGAAAAGGAGAGCAATGAAAGGAGAACAAAGATCCAATGATTGAAGCAATATCTATCACAAATTCTATCAATCATATTAATCATATGTATGTGCCAACCCCCTTAACCTGAACGAGATTCTTCACCTTATGCTCTTTTGACCTGATATTGCAAATGCACCGTCTTCACAAATTTTCTGTTCTGAAAGTTTTCTCTTAACTTAGGTTAGCATGAGTAGGAATGCATCATCTTTACTATTGATTTGATGTTCTGAAAGTTTATTGTTGATATTCTAAAACAGTTTACGAGAGTAGGAATTCACACAGCCAGAAAAAATCACTTAGATGAGAGATGGGATTAAACAAATTTGATCGCATAATTTACATTTTGTTAGTAATACATTCAAATTAAAAAAAAGGAAATTGACAATGTGTAGGGCACCAAAATAAAGAGAAGAAATAAATCATTTCTAGAACAAACAAGCAAAGTTCTTTGATTCTTTTTGCCTTGTAAACCTGGTAAAATAGTAAGTATAAAAAATGGTCGAGACATGCATTAGACTATCATAAAAAAGGGTGTAGAGATCTCGACTCCAAATGTATATAGAACTATTACACTTTAGACAATATACAATTCCTACTATGTGGTGGAATTTCGATGTCTGAATTTTAGAATGGGGAGGGGAAATTCTTATTTAATTTTTCTGAGTTTTGTTGCCTCATTTTTCATGTTTTCTAGGAATTAAGTGCATTTTTCAGCACCACATAGCAGAGGAATCAACAATTTATGCGAGAAAAAGGCTAAGGTATTATCCCTCCTTTACATTGTCGATGCAAATTCAAGAAAACTTGGAACATGGTTTTGTTACTTTTATCTTTAGAGGATGATTTTTAAGTTATTGGTTATTTCTGGAAATTGTAGTGAAAATTTAAAAAAATTGGTAAGTTATTGTTGCAGAGATTTAATAGGCTTGATGGAAAATGTTCCTCTTGTAGCAGCAATTTCTTATTATTAAAATTATAAAGAATACTAAAGGGTGCACATTTACCCATCATTCAAATTTGTATTTATATATTACAAACCTTGGAATCAAAATTGCCATTCAATCCTCGGTATAGTCGAGTGGGAAATATTATCCTTCACCCATAGAGCTAAGAAATAGCAGATTTAATAGAGCAATAATTTACATAGACACATAATTTTTCCAAAACTCTACCCATTTTTCTCACCCGCATTGCTGACAGTCCATTAAATGATATATTCATATTCATGTGTGTCTATAATTGATTCATTGATATCTTTTGTGTGATTTATATGTTGTAGGTTCTTTAGTTTTGGGGAGATTCAAGATGCAACCAACAATATCAGCAATGTACGTGCCAGCATACCACACGCCATTTGTTCAAGGTTGTGCCCTTATGTCCTTGCCTTGCAATTTCAAATGTGTTTGTCACACACACAAATATGAGGATTGGTGTTTTCTCACAACCTAAAGTAGAACAAAAGCATGAGCATGTTATTTGGGATCTTCAAGCTACACAATAATGAAATTATTTAAATATGGTTAGGATTTTCAAGATATATAAAAAGTTTGATATAGAGGACAAAACCCAAACACAACATATTGTATTAAGAACCCCAAATTGTTAGAAAAAGTTTGATACATTCATCACTATCCAACAATGAAATTTCAGACAGATAGTGAATAACCTACATGCAAGATTTGGAATTTTACACTATCATAAAACTAGGTCGATTATATCCCTTGATCCGCAACAAAAAATACTTGAATGACCAAAAAAATATTGTCCTCAAGCAACTTTTATACAACACATGAAGTATCTATCCAGCCAAGTCCTCTTCTGCAATGGAAAACACAAATTTCAACATCATTTAACAAAAATCAAGAAATTCAACATTATCCAACCATAATGAGAAAGCAAGAAAGGAATAAACAGAGAAGAGAATAAGTCCTCTTCTGCAATAGAAAACTGTAAATTCACCATTATCCAACTGTAAGAAGAAAGAACAAACAATAAATTCAACAACACCCAACTGTAATGAGAAAGCAAGAAAGATCAATAGAAAATAGTAAATTCAACATTATTAGTTTTTCAAAAAACCACTGAAGATTACAGTATATCGATAAAGTCTATACAATAAGCCAAGGGTACTTATTGGCTATCTAAATAAAATAGAAATAAAAAGCCAAGTTCAATATTAAAAAATAAATTAATTGTGAAAAAGATATGTAATATAAAGTTTTCAAATGCTATCAGAGGATGTGTATTAGAAAAAAATAAAAAATATTTTCTCAGTTGTTCTCTTGAAAACAAAGTTGACACATTCCTAGTCACAGAGTATGGTGGTTTGTCCCAATCCTCAAAAATCTCACATCTTTGATAAAGAATATGAATCTAAACATATGGTGGTATGTCCCAATCTTCAAAAATCTCACATGCATCTTTGATAAGAGAATATGAATCTAAAACTAAAAATAATCCTTGTTCAATTGATCTTTTGAATATAAAGTTGACACATTCATTCCGAACTCAAAGATAAATTGGTATGTGTCAATCCTCAAAAATCAAAGATAAATCACAAAGAAAAATCAAAATCAAAATGAAAGAAATTTAATAGAAAAATCAAAATTGAAATCAAAGAGATAATTGATCAAAAAAACCAAAAAGAAAAATCACAAAGAAAAATCAAAATTAAAGAGATTTGACAGAAAAATCAAAATCAAAATCAAAGAAATTTGATTAAAAAAAATCAAAATGAAAGAGATTTTATCACAAAGATAAATCAAAAAGATCAAATAAAAATCTTCACCATGATAAATTGAAAGATCAAATAAATAAATAAAAGATAAAAGATAAATCAAATAAACAATTCAAAGATAAAAGATAAATCAAAGATTTGAATAAACTAAAAAAGATCAAATAAATAATTAAAAAAACTTGACCTCGAAGAGAAATAAAAGATAAATTAGATATTTGATCACAAAGATGAATTAATAAAAAAAGAAAATTAGATATTTGATCACAAAAATTTGATTAAAAGATCAAATAAATAAATAAAAAGATTTAAGATAAATAGAGATTTGATCAGAAAGATAAATCGATCCAAAAGAAAAACAAAGATTTAAAATATAAACCAATAAGAAATACTAAATAAAAAGGCCTCACAAAGATTTGAATACATGGGTTAAATTAGGGTTCAATTCAGGTTAGGGTTCAAATAGGGTTAGGCTTAGTGTTAGGGTTAGGGTTCAATTAGGCTTAGAGTTAGGGTAAGGGTTAGGACAAGGATTAGTCTTAGGTTTAGGGTTCAATTAGGGGTAGGATTCTATTATAAAGCTTGGGGTTAGGGTTATAGTTGGGTTTTAAATAGAGTTATGATCAAGGTTAGGTGTAAGATTTAATTAGGGTTAGGATTCAATTAGAATTAAATTTAAGTTAGAATTGTACAGTTAGGGTTCAATTAGTGTAAGGTTAGTGTTAGGGTTAGGATCCAATTATGGTTAGGATTAAAATAGTGTTTAGAGTCAGGGTTAGAGTTCACTATGGGTTTGGGTTAAATTAGGGTTAGATTTTAATTCTGATTATGGTTAGAGTCTAATTATGGATAGTATTCAATTAGGATTAACTTATTAGTGTTCAATTATGGATCTATTTGGTTAGGGTTTAATAAGAGTCAAGTTTATGCTTATGATTCAATCAAGGTTAAGATTTAATTAGGGCTAATGTACATTAGCATTTAATTAGGGTTCGGGTGAGGTTTGTATGATAAAGCTTAGGGTTAGGGTTATAGTTAGGGTTCAAATAGGGTTACAATCAAAGTTAGGTTTAGTATTCAGTTAAAGGGTTGGGAATGAGGATCAATTAGGGTTAGGATTCAATTAGAGTTAGGGTTATAGTTATCATTTAATTAGTGTAAGGGATAATGTTAGGGAACTAGGATTAAATTAGTGTTTAAATTTAGGGTTAGAGTTTGAACAATTAAGCTTAGGGTTTTTTTTGAAAACAAAGGGGTAAAAACTTTATTAGAAATCAGAAAAGAGCATTACAATAATAACCACGGGACCCAGTCCCAGAAAATAAGGCGAAAACCCCACAACATAAAACAAAATCAACTATCCCCATGTATCCTCCTATCCTCTTCCAAGAACCGGTCTAAATCCAGATGCAACTCAGGGTTAACTTGATCCCAATCCTCAACCTTCCAACCACTATCTTGCTCAGAGGCCCATTTGGCCAAGCAGTCAGCAGCGCGATTCCACTCCCTTGGGATGTGAACAAATGATGCCTCCTCCATCCGAGAACTAACTTGAAGAATCCGTTGAACCACCGAAGCCAACTGCCAATTTATATCAGATATCTTTCGCTCATTCAAGAGATTAATCAAAATCTGTGAATCAGCTTCACATATAACCTTTCTCCATCCCAAAGCAAGGGCCCTCTCCATAGCATGAAGAATTGCTAGACCCTCCATGAAGTTAACAGTCTTCACCCCCTCATGTATAGAGAATAGAAAAATCACCGAACCAGCCGAGTCCCTGCCAACCCCACCAATTCCAGCAGGCCCAGGATTTCCCCTAGAAGAACCATCAGTATTGATCTTTAAAAATCCATTGGGAGGAGGTAACCACCTTCCAACCCGTTGGACCCTCTTTTTCCCATGCCTACAGTTCCTAGAACTAACAAAAGATGAATGAATTTCTTGAAGACCTAGTCTGGCCACCAACTCAGCATCACCTCTCTCCAAGGGGAAAACCACATCACATTTAGCTAAAACAGACTCCTACACCATTCCAAGCATACGCATCCAAACTTGCCGACCCACCAACTTCTGATCACGAAAAATCCTGCGGTTCCGCTCCAACCAAATCTGCCAAAGCAGAAAGGTAGGGCCCATGAACCAAACTTCCTGCAAAAAGGAAGCCATAGAAGGAGGTCTTCCCATACTATCCCAGAATTCAACCAAAGAGCACGCATGAATACAGGGAAGCTTCCACACCTCCCACCACCAATGCCAAAGTTGCACAACAAAGGGGCACCGGAAGAACAAATGTGAAGAATCCTCTTCCGCTCCCCCACACAAAACACAAATTGAAGGTCCTTGAAATCCCCGTTTACGAATGTTATCCCAGGTCAAGCACCTATTCCAAGCCAAAGTCCAAACAAAGCAGTTGCATTTAGGCCACGAGAGTTTATTCCACACCCTTTTCCACCAATGAACCTCTACCCCAGTTAGCTTCTGAGCCAATAACACCTGATAACTAGAAGCAATAGAGTAAACCCCCTTAGGATTATGGGTCCAAGCAAGAATATCTTCTTCCAGAAGAGAACTACAACTCCTACTATGAAGAATCTTGTGAAGCTCAGCACTTTCTTCCGCAAGTCCCAAATGTGGCCACTCTGCGGGATCCTTCCAATGAGCTACCTCCAACTGACCAAAAGAAGCAACAGACTTGAAGTCACTCACCCTAGCCCAGCCAGCCTCGAGAAATCTTTGGCACAAAGGAAGTAGATTGGGAAACTGAGAAGTAAGTGGAGGGAATCCATCCCAAGAATCCGACCAGAAGAGAGCCTCAGTTCCTCGTCTACAGATCCAAAATAAACCTTCCTTAATAAGCTTTGCACCCTTCTGAAGAGTATTCCAAATCACTGAACCTTTCCCCTCAAGAGGGTAACGAGGAAGATCCTGCCGTGGAATCCCCGGGAAATACTTATGAGATAATATCCTGGCCCACGGTTGATCCTGTTCCACACACCATCTCCAAAATAGCTTAGCAGCCACAGCCACTCCAGATAACGCAGACTGTCGAAGACCAAGACCACCAAATTGCTTTGGGCTGCACACAACATCCCACCTGACCAGGCTCCACTTGGAAGATGCCAAACTTCCTGCCCATAAGAACTACCTTTCAAGAGAATCCAACTCCCTCAGAAAACCCATCGGAGCCACCTGAAGCATACATCTGTAGGTAGGGAGAGCTTGCACCACCGACTTGAGAAGCTGAACCTGCCCCGCAAAAGACAACCATCTGTGGGTCCAATGATTAACTTTTGCACGGAGCTTATCAATAATATTTTGCCAAGAACCCTTGGGAAGATGGCGAACATAAATTGGGAAACCTAGATAAGTCAAAGGGAGAACCCCTATCTGAAACCTTAAGATATTAGCAATTCTTCTCTGTATGGGGCTTGGTGTGTTGAAGAAGAATATGGAAGACTTCTCCTCATTAATCAATTGTCCTGAAGCAACAAGATATATGTCCAACACCTGCCTCAAGTTAGTAGCTTCCCTAACAGTAGCCATCCCCATCAGGGCAGTATCATCAACAAACTGCAAATGAGATTGCGGAGGCAAGTCTCCACCCCATCGCCAACCTTGAATGATGCCAACCTCCACCCTTCTTTTCAACAAACGACCAAGGCCTTCCACAAGAAGCATAAAAAGATACGGAGAAAGAGGATCCCCTTGGCGCAAACCCCTTGAGGCACCAAAAAGTTCAGAATGATCTCCATTTATCAACACTGAGAAGGAAACAGATGTGACACAGCTCATGACCCATTGGATCCACTCCTCACCAAAACCAAAAGCAACAAGGATCTTCTGCAAAAAAGACCATCTAACCCTGTCATAAGCCTTAGCCATATCCAGCTTAATGAACATAGCCTTCTCATGGGAGTTGTCCATAGAGTGGATGGTCTCCGTAGCAATGACAACCCCATCAAGAATCTGCCGACCTGCCACAAATCCACTCTGTTCCTCCGAAATCAACAATTTAAGCCACTTCTTCAGTCTCTCAGCCAATAACTTTGAGATGATTTTATAAGCCACATTGCAAAGAGAGATAGGCCGGAACTGAGATAACCTATCAGCCCCTTCACACTTGGGTATGAGAGCAAGGAAGGTGGAGTTCAGAGCACGAAGCATCTGTTTATTCCTTTGGGACTCAAGGACAACAACCAGAAGATCCAACTTTATGATATCCCAGAATTCCTGAAAAAATTCAATCGGGAAACCATCGGGACCAGGAGCTTTACCCTTCTTCATCTAAAACACAATCCCCTCCAGCTCATCAAGAGAGATATCTTTCATCAAATACTCATTTGCCTCCCTGGAGACCAACTGAGGAATACAAGAAAGAACTTGTGCTTCCTCAACAGAGCCCCCTTGTGAATCCTCCCTAAATAAAGTAGAAAAATACTGAGATGCCTCAGCAGAGATTTCTTGAAACGAGGCAAGACGTTCACCCCTATCATTCACCAGAAAAGGAATGGAATTACCATGCCTCCTATCCTTCACAGAATTGAAGAAGAAGGCGGTGTTTTTATCACCTTCCTGTAACAATTCAACCCGGGCCTTTTGCTTCCAATAGATTTCTTCCCGCAATTCAAATTCCTCAACCACTTTCAAAGTCTTAGCCTCCTCCCTTAGAAGATCCTCAGAGGCCCCATTCTCACGAATCAACCGCGTAATATTATTCAACTCCTCCTGTGCGGCAACCTTAGCATGAAATATATTACCAAAACATCGCCGATTCCACCTTTTAAGCTGATATTTGACAAACTGAAGAAGCTTGGAGAATGTGTACATTTCCGTACCAAAAGTTGGTCTACCAATCCGCCACCACTCAGCCACATAATCATGAAGAGTGGGATCCCGTAACCACATAAGCTGGAACTTGAATGAGGGAGACCAAGGCCCTCGTGCAGAGATAATACTAAGCTTAATAGGCCAATGATCAGAACCTCTCCAATCAAGAATTTCAGATCGAGTGGACCATAAGTTTCCAACCCAATAACAGGAAACCAAGAAACGATCTAGCCTCTCAGCAACAGAACTCTCACCAATTCTCCTATTATTCCAAGTGAAGCGACCATTACTAGGTAGAACATCAATAAGATTTAATTCAGAAATGCTATCTCTGAATAACAGAGCAGAAGGCTCCAACCTAGGAATTCCACCTCTTTTCTCAGACAATTCCACAATAGCATTAAAATCGCCAGCCATAACCCACTGATGGTAAGGAGCTAAGCTACGAAAAAAACGAAGATGGGACCATAGAAGTTGTTTACCCAGAAACTCAACAGGAGCATACACATTAGAGAGGAGAATACACTCACCAGTCTCATACCAAGAGGCGACAAGGGATATAGAGGATCTAGAGGACATCCACCATAGGGGGAAAATCTTCCGAGGGTTCCAAAAGCAAGCCACCCCTCCAGAAGCACCAAGAGCCCCCACACACTAGCATTCACCATATTTCCACAGCTTAGGAGCCATGGCCAAACATGATACTCACAGATACTTGAAGCCCCCAAGAAAGTGAATGATCCTGAGGAACATTCCCAACCAAATTCACGAATAACTTTTGTCGAGGGCCATCAAGCTCTAAGCTCCCCATTCCATGAGAACAATCATTTCAAAGTATGAAAAATGGAATCAAGAGTCTGGATCGACCCCCTTTACTCCACCAAAGTTTCCCAAGCACTTCTCCATATCCTTTTTCCCTTCCTAGCTGAAGCTTTCTCCCGCTTTCACCAACTCTTTCTTCAGCCCATTTTTGTCGGGAATACCTAAATCCAGAGGAGGCCAAAGTGAGCTTCCCCACATCCTGCTTCACCCTTCAGGCAAATGGGAGCCACCCCACCACTCTTCAAGCTCCACAGTAAAATTCTTGTTCGGGCCTCTTCGATAATCACTTGTTGATTCAGATCCACCTCCCTTCTCAAACCCCAATTCCTCCCTCAGATCTCCCGTGAGGCCTCCAATGGTGGCCTATCCTGCCCTTGCAATCTAAAGCTCCCCTGTATCCAAGTTCGTAAACCCTTGATTTACTTCCTCCTGGCTGAGATCATCCAGCACCTCAAACCTATTAAAAGTTTCATCATCCTGCCTCTCCCTCAAGGTCCGCTTCTGGCCCCGATTCCTATTGCGAGCCTTAACAGGGACATAACCATCATCTCCATTACCATCACCCAGAATAGGCTCCTTACCATTATTAGTCCTAGGAGGATTATGAGAAGGCTGAGAAGGTTGGGGCACCACAGGCTTAGCCCTAGGGCACCTACGCTGCAAGTGACCATATTCATGACAAAGACGACATCGAAAAGGTAGGGTTTCGTAATCTAGCTGTTGAACCCAAGTATATGATCCAACACTCACTTCAACAGAATCTGGCAGTGGCTTGCTTAAATCAATTTCTACACAGATACGAGCAAAAGTCATTACCTTTTTATACTTCGTCTGTTGTGAAGACCCAATAGGTTTACCGAGCATTGAAGCCACCAAATGCAACACGTCATCCCGCCAACACTCAACTGGAAACCCCGGCAACCGAACCCAAACTGGAATCCGACTCGGTATTGCCTCAGTCGGGTTGAAGCCAGCATGCCATGGCTTGATAAACAAACCCACCTGGGTATAAAAATAGGGGCCACCCTCGAAGACCTTATTCCGATCTGCCATGCAATCAAAAGAGACCATAAAAAAGTTGTTCGCAAGGAGCCTAATCTCCATCTCCCCCTCTGGCATCCAAGTCCGTTGAGCCCAGGATTACAAAAAATGCAGCGAGACTCTCAAACCCATGAACTTGCAATAAAAAGAGTGCCTTGAATAGTATTCAATATCATCCGCAAGCATTTCCATCAGGATAATCAGCTTCGGTCGCTCTTTGCATCTTTCCAAACACCCATTAATCTTCGTAATTCGGGAACCATTAACCGATCCTAGATCATTCATCTCCATCTCTGAAGAAAACATCGTATTATCAAAAACATTCACTCCATGTGCCGAAGGCTTTGAACCAAATGCTGAACGGAAATCCAATTTGGGGCTAACCCCAGATGTTTCCCCACCCGGCATAGCAAAAAACAAGATCCCCAGCAGGCATGCAAACCCCCAGGACACTTTAGCAAGAAATGGAAAAAAGAAAAGACCCCAAGGGCAGGATCAAAACCCTTCCACCCACAAGCCACCCAAACAGTAGCAAGAAGGCCTCTAGAAAAGAAAAAAACCCCACCACCACAGCCCCGATAGCTTCAAAAAACCCACCCCCACAACGCAG
>VDFB02233666.1:5461-30188 GCA_007258455.2 Sequoia sempervirens | reverse complement strand
TAGTTTAGAAACTACATTCAATTTGCTACAGATTCTATTCTTACATATTTTGGAAATAATATAGATAACTTATTCAAATTTTTACATCAAGTTTCCTAACTCTAATTTTTCTAAATTTTTCACCACTTAAGGGCTTGTTTTTCCGTGATGATCCTGCACATACCTAACTCCCAGATCATCATGCATCTTTGGGTGGCCAACTTTGTCCCAGCTAACTAAAGCCATATTTTTATTATTTTTCTTTGTGCTTAAACATAAGAAATTCCTTTGGATATTTTCCAATTTATTTGTAATATAGACCAAGATTTTAGAAGTTTTTAGAAAGTATATTGGGAGTCCTTTTTGGGAGGAAACAAGAAGTTGAAGGTTACTAGCATTGCTCAAAAATTTTCCCTTCCATCCCGTCAACCTTTTTTACATTTGCTATAAAATAGAGTTTGAAAAAGAGGGGGAAATGTATTTAATAGTAAGAGGGAGCTCAAGATAAATTCCTAGAAGATGAACACACTAATAGCCTAATATGTCCTATATTTTCCTCCTTGGAAACTCATTGAAGTTGAAGAAGTAGATCTTTCATTTATCATAATTAATACATTATCTTGAGGCCACTACATAGTTAGAAAAATACTTTTTCTAGAATCTAGCCTTGAACATAGAGGTAGCACCAAAAAGGATGGTGTCATCCATAGATTTTTGAATACCATAAGGGAGGAAGAAAAATCCACTAGAACTCCTGTGGTTCCTTATTCTTAATGGGTGGAAATTCACAATCTTGGTTTGCAGTTTCCTAGAGATCTAAGTTTTTGCACAAGGTGTTTTTGAAAATATAATGATTTAAGCCTTGAAAAGTTTCATTTAAAGAGTTTCCAATTGAGAGAGTTTGATTAGACCTTAGATCAAACACCCTTGGATAGAACCCCGCTAGTTTTAAACCATACCTATAACGGAGTCTCCTTTACACCTATCAAAATGTTGATAAAAAACCACTTTTGATTTACCTTTTGGGGATCAAATGAATTCATTTAAAATTTTATTTTTTGTAAATTATGTAGTCCTTATTATGCTTCCCAAAAGTATAATTTTAAAATAGATTTAATTAACCATTATATTTATTTTTTTATTTCTTGTGAATATGGGTTTTAGAATCATCTTTATTCTGGACATGTTGGGAATGGCCTTGGTGTCCAGTATTTTTTTTGAAAAATATTAATTCACTAGATATTGAAGTCCTTGATCTAAAAAAAAAAAGATTTTCAATACATACAAAAAAAGTTATGTTGTATACAGTCCGCCTATGCTTGAATTGTAATTGGTTTGACTTCGAAACTTGATTAAGGAAAAAGTATTCAATAAAACACTATGAAACCAAATGGAACTGCTAGATATCATAGTTACAAAGCTAGTTTTGAAAAAATTAGAATTTTATCCTTCATGTAAAAAAAATCATGTTGTATTTAGTGAGCATCACTCCTTAAAAATGGTGTTTACTGAAAAAACTAGTTTTCGAGGGAGCTGGAAAAAAGAATTGCAATCTGATTCTAAATTTTTTGAAAAAAAATATATTTTGAATATATAGAAAAAAGGTCAAAAATCATTATTTTCCATCATCTTCAAATTCCTCATATTTTAATTGCTATAGGTGCCCGAATGTGAAGATTTAGGTAGAAAAATTAGTTCAGTGTCCAGTTTGGCCAAAAATTGTAAACCAGTATTATGGGATCACCCCAGTGAGCTTTAGGATGTTTCTCCCTAAAAAATGCACTACTAGGATGAATAAGGTGATAGGGGATCCCCTCAATTGATGCCCCTATCATTCCCAGAGTAGCCCCTTGGAATACCATTAACCAATGTTGAGTACTTTAGAGTAGTAAAAAATTCCCTAATAATGTCGATAACTTTCTTGTGGAATCTCACCTTTTTTAGAACTTTAAACATGAAATTATAGTCCACCCCATCATAAGCCTTTGGTATGTCTATTTTGAGATTCATAATCGAAAGGAGGCCTCATTTCATAAAATTCATAGTCTTGTGGGTTGATATGGCCACATTAAGAATTTGATGCCTCGATAAAAACCCGTTTTGGTTCACATTAATCAACTTTCCCAATAGGGGTTTAATCCTATCAACCAAAACTTTGGAGAATATATTATACACCATATTGCATAAACAAATAGGTTTGAAATCTAGAATACTAGTATGATCCTAAAATTTTGGGATAAGAGCAATATAGGAGTTATTGAGTCTTTTAAGGATTTTACTAGTGTTGAAGAAATCCTTGGTCACCCTAACAATATCAGGACCCACAATATCCCAGAATTCTTGAAAGAACATTGAAGGAAATCCATCTGGACTTAGGCCTTTATAAGATCCCATAAAAAACATATCAAGCCTAACTTCCTTTTCAAAAATGGGGGCCATAATGTGTCTATTATCTTCTAGGGATTGATTAGAGAAGGATCTATAGAAATAGTCAAACACCATTTTCCCAATCAGGGTATTATTAGTAATATTTTGACCATTCTCACTCATGAGGGTTTTTATGGTATTCCTTTCCTATGTATTATTGCAGACATGTGGAAAAAACAAGAGTTCCTATGCCCATCTTTCAACCACTGAACCCTTGATTTTTGTTTCCACAAAAATTCATCTCTTCATAGAATTTCATACCAATCCTTTCAAAGAAATTATTCAATAAGATGAGAGTCAATAGAGATATCTCCCTTTTCCATTTTTTTTTACAAATCTGTGAGTTTTATGGATAGCTCCTTTCTTTCCATAACATTCCCAGAGGTTAGCTTTTTCCATCCCCTCATTTTTTCTTTTATCAGGTTTAGCTTTTGAGAGACTCTATACATAGCCATACCCTAAAAGGGGTTGACCTACTAATGGAGGATACAATTTTTAAAGTTAAGGTGTGTGGTCCACATAATTTCATAGTGGAAAGGAATGGGACCCTTATGTGGATTGTCATCCCAAGAGAGCAGAAGAGGATTATGGTCTGAGATATCCAAAGGTAGATCCACTAGATTTAAGTTACACCCCATATCCCAATTAGAGGAGACCAAAAAATGGTCAATCTTTACTTGAATAAGATTCTTTCCTTTCCTAAAGTTTTTCCAAGTAAAGGGTTGTCCTTGCAATTCAATATCTATTAGGAAAGTTGCATTGATGAAATTTATGAGAACTGCCATGCTATCTATGTAGTCATTTAATCCCCCCAATTTTTTAGAAGCATAAAGGGGGTAATAAAGTCACCACCTACCAACTAGAAATAATTTATATTTTCCATTATTTGTTGAGCTAAATTCTCCCAAATAGTCTTACGAGCATTGCAGATGTTTGGAGCATACAATTTTATAAGGACCCATGAGCAACAAGAGTTGCTAAATTTAACAACTAGACTATTGACAAAGAGTGACAATAGGGATCTAAAAGCTAGTAGAAAAATCCACGTAGTCACAATCCCTCCAGAGGTACCATGCACTTCACTAATAAATAAATTTTCCCCATGCTAGATATGGTTTTCCACATATTGGAAAGTATCATGATTTGTTTTAACCTCTTGAATTAAAATAAAATTAATTGTATTCTCAAGAATAGAGGACTTGAGAGAATCTTGTTTTTGAGGGCTACTTAAGCCTCTCATATTCCAAGAGAGGAACTTCATTTGTGTTTTTTAGTGGTTCACTCTATGGTCTTCTACCTTCCACAATCAATCTCCCTTGTTATTTTCCTTCTATCTTGTTTGACATTGAGAAGGCTTACCTACTTTTGAGTGCACTCCTGCATCAATTTTTTATTCCTATTTTTCTTTTTTAGTGTTTACCAATCCTCATCCATCTAGGAAATACTAGGGCTAGCCCTTGAAGATAGTATAATACCTTTAAACAAATGATGAGAAGAAAAAGAAGAGTCAGAGTTCATGATAGAAAGATTAGAAACAAGTGCTATTAGAGAGGCATGTGTTTTTGTAACAATAAGCTCAACAAAAAATGGTTTTTTATCTCCAAGGGTAGGATAGGTGTTAGGTATTTTACCATCCTCAAGGGGAGATGGATAAGAGGATAGAGCATTAAAAATGGATTGTATGGTGGGAGAGGCATGCAAAACCAAGGTGGTTTGAATGGGTTGTTTAGAAAGGGATGTCAAGATATTGAGGTAACTTGTAAAGTGGTAGTATGTCACTTCATCCAAATGTGGGGTAACAAGGTCTTTAGATCTAGATATTTTCTTATTTGAAGCTTTGTATTTAGTAAATAGATGCTTAGATTTCAAGCAGTTTTGATAAAACAATAACTATTTTATACTTAATTGTTTGAGTCAAACATCCTAACTTTGATTGAAGGGATATAGAGATAAAAATATTTTTATTAATATCAATATTGACACAAAAATAGGTGAAAACTAACCTAGATTTGGCCTTTGTAACACTATTAACACTAAAAAATGGTCGAAGGATTTTCCAATCCATTTGAAAATCTCTTCATCCTAAAATTCGAGTGAGAGGCTAGGTAGATGAATCCAAACTGGATAGATTTTATTTAGATCTACAATAGGGTGAAATATTTTATTCCAATGACATAGATACATGCTATGTTTACCATGGAACCAAGGTTGCTAGGAAAGTACCACAATGAGATCTTCAATATAAGTGAACTTAATTAGAGAGAGCCTCCCAGGCATAGAAATTGTTGACACACTCCCCTTCACCTTCCAGGTAGGGGATTTCTAATTGTGAACCATCTTTTAATATGGTCGAATGGATATATAAAAAATTTTCAACCAAAGAGCTATTCACTGAAGAGAGAATTCAATCAACAACTGAGTTAGGAAGTTCGATAGAAGTTCCCTCATCAAATTTTACATATTCAGGAGAATCACGCATACCACTAGAATCCAAATACACTCCAAGGAGAGCATCATTCCAATCATCAATTTTTGGAGAGGAAGTGACCCCATCAATAGTGTTAGTAGATTGTTTAGCTAAAAAATCCAAAAGGATAGAAAGGGATAGTAGGAGAAATTAGAGGTGTACAATTCGACGGGATGAAGTCCTCCCCTCACAAGCAAGCGTGATGATTGAAAAAAATTAAAACTTGTAGAGTGAGAAGATCATAGAGAAGGTGTGAGTTTTGTTAATTAGTTATTAATAAATTATTTTTAATCAATTAGTAACCAAATATTTTATCTTATTGAAATAAAATTTAATCTTTCTAAAGTGAATATGTAAAATATTTAACTATGTTAAGTTGTAGGTAAATTAAATAATAGTTATATTTTTTACAAATGTTACTAATGTAATTTAAAAAAACCTAAGAGTTGGATTGTAACAAGACCAAAATTTATAATCTTAAAATAATATTTTTATATTAAAATAGCATAATAATTAATATATTTATTTGAAGAAATATTATTTAAATGTTTAATAATATTTATATAATAGAATTTTTATAAACCTAAAATGTACAATTATAAAATTAATGTGTTTTTTAGAACAAAATTAGGGGAAAGGGCCCCTGAACCCAATCAAAAAATGAAATTAGGCCTACTGGCCAACAAAACTATCACCAAAAAATAGTAGAAGCAAAAAATAGACCAACATCTTGCAATAGAACCACCACCTAACCAACAAGAAACAACATGGACCAAAACCAACCATTAGCAGAACAAAAAATAGAGCCTAGACCTATAATTCAAGGGGCACCCAAGCCCAGAGAGTACGAAAGCCTAAAAACCAAAAAAAGAGACACTAAAGACCCAAATTACTTTATGGGATTATAGATTAGGTTCAATTCTTCCACTAGTTACTCCATCTCCATGCTACATTGCTCCATCATATCGATAGTTCTTTTGTCCAATTGTACCTCCTCAACCTGAGAGGAGCCCATCTTTCTATAGCCTTTCATTACCTTGGTCATACCATTCACAGTGCCAAAAATAGCCCTCCAAATTATTCCCAATGTAATAGACATTAACTTATTGAAAGCCTTCTCCATTTTGTCCACTTTATCCTACAACTCCCAAAATTGAGTGAGATGGAAATCAAAGGGCCTATCTTTATCCTACACATTCTTTCCAAGTTTACCATGGCCTTCTCTTCTACATCCTCTATGAGTTTCATAACCTTATTCTCAATTTTTTTTTCAATTTCTTAAGCCCTTCATCTTCATCACCCTTTGAGTATTTCACCACCTATTGGTCATTACCCTCCATCTCTTCATCCTCATAACTACTAGTAGATTCCTCTAAGAGGTCAACACCCATAAGCATAGACAATTCCTTTTTTCTCACATTAATCATGGTCAAAACCTCTTCTTCTAGGTCATCATTAGGCTCTTCAAATCTAAGCTTTTTACCATTGGTCGATTGTCTCACAAGCCTTTCCAACCTTCTTTCTCCCTTTTGAATACTAGAGTTTTCCATTTTTCCGCATTCTTCTTCCTCTCTAATCTCAATCATTAATTTTTAAGTAGTTTTTGGTTCATCACAATCAAAAACCTTTCTCTTAGCTCCTAAGGGATTCCCTAGAGGGTTAGAGCTACTCTCCTTCCCTTTCACATTCTGAATAGTAGGGTCCCCTTTGGTAAGGATACCTTTAATGGAGGATTGTTTCATAACAGAGGAAATGACAAGGGGTTTTTGGGAGGAGGTCTAATAGAGAAAGTGTCATCACTAAGAGTATTGATTTGAGAAGGACAAGGGAGGGGATTTGGTTGATTCACATTGGTGACATTAGCATTAGGGTTATTAGCAAAATAAGGGCCCGCCAGGGGAGTGATGGATGATGCATAATTATGGAGGCACTAAATTAGACCCTGGTGAAGGGGAGGTGAAGCTCCCTTTTCCTTGCATTGCTTGAGGGAAGATAACAAAAAGAAAGGAATATTAATTTTTCCATTTCTAAAAATATGGAAAAGAAAGGGAAAGTGGTAGCCATGAATTGTTGTGTACCTGCCCTCTAGTGTAAAATATTTCATGATGTGCACATAGGCCACCCCATAAGGGGCAAAGATTCATTCCCTATTGTAACCATTATGGCATCTTTCAAGCTTCTCTTCTCCTTCAACAAAGATGTCAATAAACCTCTGGTAATTATTTTTTCAAATTTTAGACACCCTTAGACCACTATACTCTAAAACAATCACAACAACAATCAGCCAGAAGGACACCTCAAACCAAATACTACCAATTTATACTCTATCACCTCTCCATGAGTTGTAGAATTTAGCAGTTATATCATTATTATATCCTCTCATAGCCATGAAGAAAGGAGTCATCCCAACTTCTTCAAAGAGCCTCCATAGCTCCACATTCTACCATAATGGCACATAATAAAGAAACTAAGATCATTTCTTAAGACCCAGCATGGTAATACAGTAACAAAGGAAAATAAAATACTTTTTACCCACCACCACAATAGAAATAGTGGGGGAAGAGAGGATAGTTATCACAATAATATAGACACTGCCAAAATTTAATGGAATAATAGCAGCCCAAATGTCTTCTTGCAAAATTCTAAAGTTACTAAACTTCTAAAAGGACCCATCAATGCCTTTAACTAAAGTCTTATCAAAGATGGTATTTTGATAAAACTTCCATCATATTTTTCCAACCTTATTCCAGTACCCATAATCCACATGTGTACAATCACTACACTTGATAATAATAAATAATAAAATCTAATTGCATCCTAGACATCTAATGAAAAGATAGATGACTATCAAAGACATGGGAAATATGTAAATATTCATTGAGAAAGAGCTCTATAACATACATGTCATTATTAAATTAATTCTTAAACCCTTGGTATCAGGAGAAATTGTTAGGGTTGAAGTAGATTGGAGACACAAACATTGACAATTATATGAAGATTAAATAACCTAGAAATAACAATGAAAAATAACACATAAGATCTATCAACATAGAAATTTAACATGGTTCACCTAATATGGGCTACATCCATAGAAACTTAGCCATCCAATTATTTTATTATGAAGTGTTAGGGTATGTGCAGGATTATGATGGGCCAAAAACTGGCGATATGATGGGTATGTGTAGGGTATGTGGCTAACGACTATTTTTTTTCCCAAAATTGATGAAACAAAAAGGGTTTTTAAAGGAGATTCTCAGATTTCCACCAATATAAATTATACTTTACTTTTAAGTTAATAAAACAATTATAATTCATTTTCTATTTGAATTATGACTAAATTCCTAATTAACAGGCTGATTGAAAAAAATCTATAGCTTTCAAATGGTATCACATTTTTTTGAATTTAAAACATGCAGCGCATTATATGCTTCGTATACTATAGGATTAAAAGAGGAAAAAAATGAATTTCATGAAGTTTTGACCAAGTTAAGGTGGTCAGACATACTAATTTTTATATTTTTTAAAATTTATAATAAAAATTCATAATTAATTATTTACTTGGAAAAAAATTACAAAAAAGTATGCATCACATCAGGACATGAATCCTCTAATTATATCTAAAATATTATAAAAAACTATCATCATTTTATTGTGGTTAGGGTGGTCAGACAAACACCTACTTCTTATTTTGTCCTAGAAATTTAAGTATTACAACATTAAAATTTCAAATTTTCACCAAATATATATATATATATTTTAAATAAACCTCGTAGTTTAGAAACTACATTCAATTTGTACAGATTCTATTCTTACATATGTTTGAAATAATATAGATAACTTATTCAAATTTTTACATCAAGTTGCCTAACTCTGTTTTTTTTTAAATTTCACCACTTAAGGGCCTATTTTTTCCATGATGATCCTACACATACTCATAAAGCATATTATAATATCACAAATATAATATTTTAACATACATCCCAACTGGTTATAGTAATCCCTTTTGTAAGCTTCTAGAAATAGGGTTTTACAAAGTCAATTTTTTTGCTTGATGTGTTAGTGGGAAAACCTTGACATGTTAATGAGGAAAAATCTTGACGTGTTACGAGTGTATAGTATTTGCATGATCGTTCACCACATACTAACAATCTACCACTTGGAGACTGATCCTAGACGACACTGTTGCACTTGCAGCTCCCACTAGATTATAGGTCTAGCTAGTTTCTTATATCCACCATTATTAGTCATGAAGGCCAACAGAAACTGATGAGGACAATAGTTTCTCTCGTGTAACTACCTTTGTGAACATATCTACTGGATTCTCACTTGTGTGAATTTTCTCCAGCTTCAACTATCCATCCTCCAAAATTGACCAGAAGAAGTGGTATATGAGCTATATATGCTTATTTTTTGAATGCAAAGTTGAATTATTAGCAAGATGAATGACACTCTAGCTATCAATGTACAAAGGGCTATCTTCTTGTCATTGTCCCAATTCCTCTAGAAAATGTTGTAACCAAATCATCTCCTTGCTATCTTTTGTAGCAAGAACATACTTAGCTTCAGTGGTTGATAGCACAACAACCTTTTGTAGCTTGAAAATCCAAATGACTGTAGTACCCCCTATAGTTAAAACATACCTTGTAGTACTCTTGCTATCAATATCACCTGCTAGATCAGAGTCAACATATTCCTTTAGAGCATAATTTGTTCCTCCAAAGCATAGCTTCTTTGTAGTACCTTTCAAATATTGAAGAATCCATTTTTTCACATCCCAATGTCCCATTCCAAAATTGCTCATATACTTGCTCACAACTCCCACTACATGTTCAATATCTAGCCTTGTGCATACCATTGCATACATCAAGCTACCAACTACTGATGCAGATGGTATCTTAGAAATTTTTTCTTCCTCCTCTTCTGTCTTTGGACACATCTCCTTAGTCAACTTAAAATGACTGGGAAAAGGTGTACTAACTTCTTTTTCATTCTACATGTTAAACCTTTTCAACACCTTCTCTACATACTCTCTTTGAGACAAAAATATTTTTTTTGTTTTTCCTATCCCACGTGATCCTCATATCGAGGATTTGTTTTTCTTCACCCAAATCCTTCATAGCAAATGAATTTTCTATTTTTTTCTTAAGTTAATTAATATGTTGCATGTTAGACCCAACAACAAGTATGTCATCAACATAAAGTAATAGGATAATATAGCTACCATTATCAATTTTCTTAAAATCAACACAATAATTAGAATGACATCTTTTGCAACCTTGTTTAGCCATAAAACTATCAAATTTCAAATACCATTTTTGAGGTGCTTGCTTTAGGCCATACAAACTCTTCTTTAACCTGCACACAAATTCCTCTTTACCCTTGACCTCATATCCCTGTGGTTGTTGCATGTATATTTCCTCTTCCATATCCCCATGGAGAAATGTTGTTTTCACATGTAGTTGTTCAAGATGTAAGTTTTCTGCAGCCATAAGACTTATAATAGTTCTAATAGAAGTTATCTTTACAGCCAGATAAAATATTTCATCAAAATATATACCCTTTTTATGTCCAAAACCCTTTATCACGAGTCTAACGTTATATCTTTTCTTGCCTCCATCTTCTTATTTCAACCTATAAATCTATTTATTTTGCAATGCTTTTTTACCTCCAGACAATTGGACTAAGTCCCAAGTCTAATTCTACAGCAAGGAATCCATTTCCTCTTTCATGGCTAGCTCCAACTACTTTTTGCTATCTACCTGCATTGCTTCTTCATAGCCTTCAAGTTCTCCAGAATAAGTTAATGATATATAATATAATGATCGAGAAAATATTTTTGGGGGCCTAGGTATCCTTGTAAAATTTCTAAAACTTGCAGGAGTCTATGGGATAGCTTGTTCTTACTGAGCATCAGGTACCACTAGCATTTTATTTTTTGGAATCTTGTCTAGTACTACATATTCCTTTCTGGCATGTTCATGCTTCTTTTCCTGCAACTGATCCTTATACATGACTTTGTCATTGAATATAACATCTCTACTCCTAATAAATTTATGATTTTCATAATCCCATAATTGATTACCAAAATCATGTACTCCATATCTAATGAAGGTATATTTTTTTAGACTTAGCCTCAAGCTTGGTTCTATTTTCAATATCAACATGGACAAAAGCTTCACAATCAAAGGTTTTGAGAAATGAATAGTTTACCTATTTACCTGTCCATGCCTCCTCTAGAATGCCACAATCTAAAGGATTTGAAGGTCCCTTTTTTATTAAATAAATAGCAGTATGTACAACATTTTCATAAAAATATAAGGGTGTTCCAACATGTAATCTCATGCTCCTTGCACAATTCATAATGGTCCTATTCATCCTCTTAGACACACCATTTTCTTGTGGGGTCCCAGGAACTGTTTTCTACCTATGGATTCCATTGTATGAACAATAATTTTCAAATTTTTTGCTGCAATACTCACCTCCATTATAAAATTTGAGACACTTCAAATTTTTTCCTATCTCATTCTCAACCAAATCTTTCCACTTTTTACAAATTTCAAATACTTATGATTTTTGTTTTAAGAAATACACCCATATTTTCCTAGTTGCATCATCAATAAAAGTAAGATAATAACCAGAGCCACCAAGAAAAGATGCCTGAGTTGGTACCCATACATCTGAATACACAAACTCTAATTTCTTACTCTTTTTCTCTTTCCCACCTTTGAGAAATTAGAATCTTTTTTGTTTTCTATAAACACAATTTTCATAGAATTCCAAGTCAATATGCTTCAGACCTGGTAGAATCTTTTTGGAGTGAAGGATTTTCATCCATTTCTCACTCATGTGACCAAGACTATGGTGCCACAATTCTATTTCTATCCCTGTAGAAAGTGTTATAACTATCTCAGGAGCAATTGTTTCTATAGCAGTTAAGGTAGAGTAGGTATTACAAGTAAAAATATATAATGTGCTTACCTTTTCACCTTTAGCTACTACCAATGCACCTTTAGTGACCTTCTAGAATTTATCTCAAAAGGTAACTATGTAGCCTTCACTACCTAGTTGTCCTATAGAAATTAAATTCCTTCTCAAATTTGGAACATGCCCTACCTCTTGTAGCAACCATTCATTTCCATTCTACAACTTGATTTTTATCTTTCCTTTTTCAACAATCTATTAGGGCTCAACATCACCTTAACTAGGAATCATTAACATTATCTAAAAATAGATTTTTTTTTTTTTGTAATTTATTACTTGCAACATTAGCTTCCTTATTGTCATCATGTTTTTTGTCTCCTTATTTTCCCTTTCAAGGCCAACAATCCTTCTTCAAGTGTCCTAGCTTTCCATAGTGCTAGCAATCCATTCTTCCTCTGGATTTAGATTTTCCTTTCTTTGACTTCTCTTGTGAGTTCCCATGATTTTTTGGTATTTTTTCTCTCTCCATTTTTATTCCCATATTCTCTACAGTCAAAGCATTACCTAATGTTGAAGTCTCACCTGTGTTTTTCTTCCTCATTTCCTCGCTAAGGATAACACCAACAACATCATCAAATTTCAATGTATTTGAACCAATGACAAAGTTACTTATAGCCATTACCAAGCTATTCAAGCTTTTTGGAAAAGAACATAAAACCAAGAGAGACCTCACCTCTTCATCAAAATTCACTTTTACAGAAGTTAATTCACTGGTAATCATATTAAACTCTTTTAAGTGATCTGTCATAGACCCACCTTCATTCTTTTTTAGATTAAACAAATACTTCATGAGAAATACCTTATTTGAGGTTGAGGATTTTTCATATAATTTAGCCAAATGATCCATTAGATCCCCTGTTGTCTTTGCTTCTATTATATTGAACACCATAAATGGTGCCAGGCACAACCAAATGCTTGCCAGTGCCTTTTTATCTAGAATCTCCCATTTTTCATTGAACAAAGTAGCCTCTTTATTTGTTTTTCCTTGCAATTTCCACCATGGATCCTTTTGATACAAATAATATTCCATCTGAATCTTCCATAATTTATAATACTATCCATTAAACTTCTCAACCTTGAATTTCCTTCTTCCATTACGCCCACTCAAACCTATAGGTTTCTTGCCAATCAACCAAAATACACACAACTTTGATACCAGTTGTTAGGTTTCAGGAAGATTGGAGAAATAAACATTAATAGTTATATGAAAATTAAATAACATAGATTTATAACAATGAAGAATAAAACAAACAAGATCAACATAGAAATTTAACATGGTTAATCCAACATGGGCTACATCCACAAGAAAACAACCACCCAATGGTTTTATTATCTCGTGAAAATCATATTACAATTTCAAGAGTCCAATATTGCAACATACATCCTAGCTGCTTATAGCAAGCCCTTTTGGAAGCTTCTAGAATTATGGTTGTACAAAGTCATTTTTTTCACTTGACCACCTTGTTCTCCACCTCACCATTTCTTTTCATACACATCACCATCTGAGTTGGACCATTTATTTTGTGGCACATCATCATGTGAAAGTTGCAATGGAAATTCAAATTCAAAATGGGGTAGGATTCAACTATCCCATCCTTCAAATCAACTAACAACCTGACAATCAAAGAAAGAAGATACATCATCATTAGTTAGGGTATTCCCATCTCAACCAGTCCATAGCCAACCAATCTTTAACTTGAATCAGAATATTATCAAACTTCTAAAACTGCCACTGGGGGTAAGAAAGCCCCACATTAGAGATCATGTCTACAAAATTGTTTCCTTCTCTGAAGATATGAGACACAAAGAAACCAACCATAGAAATGAAAACATGTTTAGAATCATGAATAATCCTGTTTATTTTCCAAGGGGGCTCAACTAGGCCATTAAGGTAATGAAAAATCAATTTAGAATCTCCCTCAATAATTTATTTGTTGAAGCCAAGTTCTCTCAATTGCTTAATACCTTCCTAGTAAGCCATAGCCTCTACCTCCAAACTAGTAGCATGTCCAA
Source organism: Sequoia sempervirens (assembly GCA_007258455.2). Taxonomy (NCBI): domain Eukaryota; kingdom Viridiplantae; phylum Streptophyta; class Pinopsida; order Cupressales; family Cupressaceae; genus Sequoia; species Sequoia sempervirens. The sequence goes on along the minus strand of VDFB02233666.1, from coordinate 16,321 downwards.
TGCATTTACAATAAGCTTTGAAATAACTCCCATTGTGATCTCTTATCAAACCATGAGTAGCAGCCATTCCCAATTTTCCTTTAGAATAGCCATCAAAGTTTAGTTTAACCCAATCTTTAGGGGGGTTCCTCCAAAGAATCAATCTCCTACTAAGGATATTGACCTAGTTTATCTTGGTCAGGTCCTAGTTAAGACACTAAAGATGCTTGATTTTTAAGTCAATATAGTTGGGCATTGTTCTAGATAAGTCAAAGACTTTTGAATTCATGTTCTTAATGATTTGCTTATTTGCATAATAAAATACCTCTCCACTACTCTACTTTCCCCTAAAGATTCTATTGCTATGTTCCTTCCACAAATTATAGCTACAAACTGAAGTGGGGACCTGCTTCCAAATCTCATTGATTGTAGGATGAGAAAAAGAACTAAAGTTCCATTAGCTCACAAGGTCTTTTTGGTCTCTAGGAAACACCCAGTCTGAAATGAGATTTTTGCAAATCCAAAGACCACACGTCCCTAGCAAAAGGGAAATGGATGAGAAGGTGATTGATAGATTCCTCAACAAAGAGATAGAGAACACATCTATTCAAAAAATTGAATCATTTCGTATTGAGAACATCAATAGTGAGGATTCTTCCATGTATAGACACCCACCAAAAGTAGTTGAATTTTGGGATGAGTTTAGGATTCTAGATAAGATTCCAATTTAAATTTTTATTTTCTAAAGGGGAACCCTCCAACTTACTCTAAGAAGACTTAACTAAAAAGGCCCCCAAGGGATTATCACACTAGATCTAATTGTCATCCCCACCATAAATAGATAAGAAATAGTCACCCAAGAGGGAGCTAAGGGTGGAGAATGATTTAGAATGGTGTAGCACATTGTTGCCTCTACTTAATCTTAGGTTAATAACATCTTGTTCAAAGTTTCTCCATCTAGGAGTCTTCTCATACTAGTTGACATACACATATAGATGGAAGTGCCATAGAGACAAGAGAGGACTTGTTTAAGGGGAGATATAATTCGGCCACTGAAGATAGCCTAGTACCTTTTCCCCACTCTTCATCCCAATAATTAATATTTCTATCATTCTCCACCTTCCTTTTAGATCCTTGTAGCATAAAGTTTCTAGTTTTAAGGATGATATTCCAAAAGTTAGACCCTCTTGGTAGGTCTTGGGGGGACAATAAGTAATCTCAGGGTCACTTTTTAGATACTTAGCACTGAGGATGCTCAACTAGTCTTTCTTTCCATGGACCATGAACTACCCCATCTTGCTCACAAGGGCCTTATTAAACTCCTTTAATCTTCTAATTCCTAGCCCCCCATCTATTGAGGGGATCACACTTTCTCCCAACTAACAAGAGAAATCTTGGATTTCTCTTTCGTTGAAAACCAAAGTAAGGTCTTTTGCATTTGTTCAATCTTCCTTATGATGAAAGCATAAATTTCGAAAAGAGATAGGTAATAGATAGGAAGATTTTGAAGAGAATACTTAAGGAGATAAAGCTTATCAACTTGGTTGAGTAATTCCCCCTTCCATCCCACTAACTTCCTTTGGATTCACTAAATTATTCCATTCCAAAATGAGTTGGGAAGTTTCCTAGTGCAAAGAGGGAGGCCTAGATAAATTTCTGAAACCTTAGCAACCTAACACCCAAGGATTCTCAAGATCCTATCCTTCAATTGTTGAGTAGTGTTAAAGAAATACAATTTTCTCTTATTGTAATTTATAAATTGGCCAAAATATTCATCATACTTACTAAGAATATCCTTCTAGTTAGTTGCTTCGACCACAAAATTAGACCAAAATAGAGAGGTACCATCAATGCATTGTTGGTGGGAAGCAGGAGCCAATAAGGAAGCAACATGAATCCCCTATAGGTGGCCAGATTCAAGATTCTTTTAGATATTCCAACCTAACACTTCAACAACAATTATAAAAAGGTAAGGTGATAAAGGGTTCACCTTGTCTTAACCATTTTCCACAAGTGAATTACTTAATAGGAACACCATTGAGAAAAATAACATAGCTAGTAGTAGAGACACACTCAATCAATCTCAGAAACCTCTCATGGAATATGAATTTTTCCAACACAACAAATAAGAAATCCCATGAGACTTTGTCATATGCTTTTGAAATTTCTAACATCAGAGCCATACCCAAGTTTTTGGAATGCTCCATGGAATGGATGACTTCATGAGAGATAATGGTTGCATCTAGAATATATCTCCCCACCACAAATTGTTTTTGGTTGCAAGATATAAGTTTATCCAGTAGGGGCTTTATCCTATTGACCATTATTTTAGACAATATTTTGTACACATTATTACAAATATTGATCGAGTGGTATTTTGACATAGAAGTGGCATCATCCTTCTTGGGGACAAGAAAAATATAAGTTGAATTCAATTGTATGAGGAGCCTACTAGCTCAAAATAAGTTGTTGGTAGCTAGGAGGAGGTCATCAACTATAATATCATATAAATCTTGAAAGAAAGCTAAGCAAAATCCCCTTGAGCCTAGGGATTTGAAGGCTCCAAAGAAGACGAATGATTTAACCTTTTGCAAAGACACTCTACTTTACAAAGAATTAATGTCCTCAAGGGAAACCAACTTAGGTATAACCTCTAGTAGAGAGTCCAAATCATTGGATGATGGGTACTGAAGTCACCCATCATTTTTGGAAGGAGATGGCTTACGATTCCAAGTCTCCATCTTTAGTGAGGAGATCCCTATTATCCTTAACAAGAGAGTACATAATTTTTCTTCTCCTATGTTTAAGAGTCGATTGGTGGAAGAACTTTATATTCCTATCACCCTCATTCAACCATTACACCCAATAATTTTTTTTCTAGAAGATCTCCTCCTTCCTAGCAACTGTAAGGCATTCATTTCTCAATTACTTTTCTGTAACAACAATTTCCTCATCAATAGTGCCAACCTCCATCTTATCTTGGATATTTTTAAGCTCTTGAAGGAGACTTTTCTTTGTTTGGAAGATATTTCCAAATATAACTCTATTCCAACCAAGAACATTAAATCTTATTCTTTTAAGTTTTTGAGCTATTTAGAACATAGGGGTACCTTGACAAGGAAAATTCCACCACCTCTTGATTAGTTCTTTGAATTCCAAGTGCAGAATCCACATTATCTTGTATCTAAAGGGGAAGGGGCCAGACTTCCTTTTTTCCTCCCAATTTAAAACTAAGAACTATGGTCTCAAGTAGACCTTGGTAAAGCAGACAATTGAAGTTTGGTCAAGATATCCTAGTCAATATATATCAAAACTCTATCCAAATTAACCTAGATAAGATTTTTACAATTAGTTCTATTCGACGAAGTGAATTTGGAATATGAAATTTCCACATCAAGAAGGGCTTGATTGGAAATACAATTGGAAAAATAAAGCATACTATTAGACAAGTCCTCTAAACCTTTGAGCTTTTTTGAAGGGTAGAGGGGAGTATTAATGTCTCTAGCAAGAATCCACTTCTCATTTAGATTTTTAGATAGGATAACAAACAATGAGTTCCACAACTAATTCCTAGCACCCCTAGAGTTAGGTGCATAGATATTGACAAGGTGCCACAATAGTCTAGTTCTACTATCTTCAAAATGAACTTCTAAATAGTTTCAGTTACTAAAGCCTTCCTTACCAATTAGTTTTTTGGGTTCTAGAGAGTAGAAATTCTTCTAGAAGCACCTTTGACATCACAAACACAGTAGTGATATTTAGGCTAGATAAACTTCACTACCTTATCAAAAATATTTTTTTTCATCTTGGTGTCCTATATTAAGAGAACATCAATTTTCAAGTCAATAATAAAACCCTTGATAATATGTTGTTTAAGAGGACTATTAATCTCCCTTATTTTCCATGATAGAACCTTCATGAAAAAATTTAAAAGGAACCAGCAAAACCTTTTCCTAGCCCAAGGGGAGGAGAATCCCCAATTACTTATTTTCTTTGAACCCATTTGAGAGCCCCTCAAGGGTCCTCTACTTCACTAAGGAAATATCTCTTGCTGCTTCACTAATTCTAACCTCCTTATTATTTACTTTTTCCACCTTTTCAAATCATTCCGTACATCCATTTTCTTCTTCTTGGATTTTTGATTCACCTTAGTCCAGGGGTCTGCATTGGCCTCATCTGTAGGAGGAGAAGAAGGAGCCAGCTCTATAAAACCTAGGATAGCTAGCAACTCCTACATATTTGTTTGTAATAAATCTTGAGGGGATGAATCCTCCTTGTTCAAGGAAACACAAAGGTTCAAGCCTTTATTTGAAGCTCAAGAATCCGTATGAGAGAGGGGAATCACTATCATGGTAGGTTCACCTTTAGAGATGATTTAATCCAACCCAGAGGAGTGAGTAGCACCAATTGATGAGACCTACTTTTCCTACTTTTTTTTCTACTTCATTCACAAGTGACCCTTTCATAGCATCATCCCCTCCCTCACTAGGCTTAGTGGAGTGCACAAACGAGAGAAAAACATAGTGTTCTTATTTTTTTGGAGAGGAATCTTCTTATAAGTGTTATTGAGATGGTCGAAGTTTCCACAAAGTTGAAAAAACAGCCTTGCATTCTCATATTCTAGAACTTAGGTCCAAGACCCTAAGTTAGACTTCAAGGTGATTGTAGTAGAAAGGATGTTGTTAACGACTACATTAACACAAATCCTGGCAAATATAAACCTAGTGTAGAATAGGGTCCAATTAAGGTAAAAGCAGGAATCAATAAAACTCAAAACCCTAGAGCCCTAAACCAACAATGAAGCACAAATGAACATAGAAACACAAAACATAAAGTAATATTACTAATGTCTCTATTCCTTGGTTGATTCTCCTCCATTGTCCTTCTCAATCTTCCTTTATATGCTTGATTTCCCTCAAATTTTGAGTATGTAACAATAATCCTAGTGATAATCATAGAAAATATTGAAGATTGTACTTGTCTCCTTAAATGCTTGAATGCTCCTATTAGTTGTTGTTAGCCTTGAAATGAAAATGATAGGTCTCTTTTTAAAAAAAAACAAAATTTGAATGAAGGGATAGGATTAAAAGCCAATATGACATGGCAATCTATGGCCAAGATTGCTTGAGAAGCAATGAAATAGGGTTAGGGATAAATTGGGGCAATGATAGGGATAGGTTAAGGATGGATGGTGGAGATTAAATTATAAAATAATTCAATCAAGGGTGGAAATAATTGATATGTGAAGAGATAAGAATGACACAAATAAAGAGGTTGGCATAGAAAAAGAGGTTGTTGGAGAAAATTAAATAATTAAAAATTATTTAATTTGGGAGGGAGAGTGAATAATTAAATAATTTAAATCAATTATTTAATTATAGAGGAAGAGGGAAAAGTGACTTTTAAATTAAATAATAATTTAATTTAAAAGTGGAGGGAAAGGAAAAATTAGTAAATAATTAAATAAATAAAATATATTTAATTTAAGAAGAGGATAATGAATAATTAAATAATTAAAATAATTATTTAATTAATCAAAAGGAAGAAATAAAAGGAAAGAAATGAATTAATTAAATAAATAAGATCATTAAATTAATAGAAGAAATAAGACTTTAGATAGTAATAAAATAATTAAAATTATTTCACTAAAAGAGGATTGACAAAGAAAAATGGTGTTCGCAAGTAAAGGACAATTTTTAGTGTCTACATTTCGTATCTCTTTGATACAATGCAGTTTATTGCATTGTGTCAAAGAAATTTAGTTCAAAAATATGCCTGAGTGTGTTGATAGGAAAACAGGGTAAACCTATGCCCCCTCAGAAAACTTTTCCAATTTTTGAAAAATTTGAAAAATTATTCTAATAACAATTTGTATAATAGACAATGCATGTATGGTAAAAAATTTCAAAATTTGAGCCTTCGGGATGGTTAAATTAGGGTTTGGGACCCACCATTAAGTGCATACAGTAAAAACCCTAACCAAGGGGGGATAAATGGAATTTTGGTGGTAATATTGACCATTTGTGTATTTTAACCCTTAATGAATAAATAACTCTGAGAGTGACCTACTACAAAGATGTTTCCTATTCCACACTCCGCACATCATGCTTTCATATTCATGACTTTTAGACAACCATAGGTTTGTATCTTGAGGATAGAGAGGGATTTGGTAGTGATTGGAAAAAAATAGGTGGATTAGTGTTATTTGTATTTCATTGCTACCCTTACTAGTGCTACGAGTGAGCTGGGGCATTAATTATTCCAAGTTGATTAGGAGGTGAGGTACTATAGGGACTTGTATGAGTGATAAATACCAGCAGTCGAGAGGGAACCCTCCTACATGTAAGCACACAACCACAACTGGTCTCATTCTTGCAAGCCATAGAAAAATGGTGGGGTTATTTAGTTGAGAGATAGGCCATATGATAGACCACCATCAGGTTCAGGGCCTAGACCATCAGGATAATAGGTGTGAGAGGATAAACAAGAGTAGTAGCCATCCCCACAACCATTCATGATAGGAGACATGGGTATCTCTTGTTAGAGCATATTTAGGATATGTATTTTTTATCGAGCTTGCCAACTTCGTTTTGGGAGACATCTTGATTTTGTACTGTGACACTTTTGGATATATATATATGTGTGTGTGTGTGTGTGTGTGTGTGTGTGTGTGTGTGTGTGTGTGTGTGTGTGTGTGTGTGTGTGTGTGTGTGTTGGATGTTATTGTGTTTATGATATGTGGTTTTCATTGATGTCAACACTATTGGTCTTAAGGACATTAGAAGCTATATATGTCAAGGATATTGAGAAAATGGTAATAAAGTAAGTTACAGGTCGTCAGTGGTGAAGTGAAGTTCAGTCTATTGGTGAGCTCAGTATGTTGATGATAAGAGGTTGTGGATTAAAGGGTTTTTTTTAGTATATCTATTTTATCCATGTCAAGTTTTAGAGATCTACATGAAGATTTGATCGAGTTATGAATAGTTGTGTTTAACATTTTTTTGTTGCTTCAGTTGGTGTTCTGACTAAAGATTGATGTGATTCTAGTAAGTTCAGTTGTTGTGGATGCTTCTCTGGTGATTCATGATGTTTTTGGATGTTTCTATATCATTCTCTATCTATGTTGCATGTCTGAATTGATCATGGTTCTCGCAATTGGTGATTTTCTCTTGCGTGTTCATGTTTTTCATGTTGATGTCCGACAAGGTGATTGTAGCGTGTTGTGGATCTTTGAGGAATAATTTTTGAAGGTGTTTCATGGTTGAGGATTTTATTCTGGGTCTTCACTATGTTGTGGCTAACCTTGGTTGATTCACATTGATAATATTTAATGTTTTAAGCTGATAGTTTATATTAATTTTATTATTTTGTTAAAGTTGACATGTAGCAATGTAATCTCTTATTGCAGATATATATAAGTGATTGTTTATTCCATTTGATGGCATGAGAGTGTATGAGATGTGTGAATAATGTCCTAATCATTTGAAGGTAGAAGCAAAGTGTGAAGAAGAGTGAGTAGAGTGTGAAGAAGTATTCATGTGCTTAATCAGAACTGTAATCAGACATTAGCTGATGCTATTTTCTTAGGTCAAAATCATGTGGATGTAATCTGAATGTTTCTATAAGATAGTGTGTCTTCCTTTGGGTAGTAAGCCTTGTTGTATTTGACCAATGAGCTCTAGGAAATGTGCCTGAATGCATGTGCATTCCCCATTTTATTCTTTATACTTTTAATAGGGTATAATCTTGTGGATTGACCTCCAACATATTTTTTCCCCTAATAGGGTTTCCATGTAAAATATCTTGGTGTTGTGTGTGTTTCTGATGTGTTGATGATTTATGCTTTCATGGTTATTAATCAGATATGAGAATAAGGTTAATAAGTTTAATAAGTTTTGAATTTTTCTGACAACTAATTCACCCACCTGTTAGTTGTCTTCCCTTGTGTTGCCAACAATTGGTATCAGAGTAGGTTCCTTGGATGGTGACATATAAGAAGGATAGTCTAAGATTTTATGGAACAAATTATTCTCTATGGAAGACTCGAATGGAGTTTCATCTGAGATGCATTGGTGAACCCTACTGGAATTTACAAATAATAGGTATGTTATCCCAAAAAATGGTCCTTCTACTTCTACTGAGATTGTATATGCATAAAAATGGTCATGTCTATAATCCTGGCAATTAATTAAATATTTATTATTTAATTAGTTTTCTAAAATCCTCTACATATGATTAAATTTAATTAATTTAATTATATTGTTCATTCATCTTATTCTTCCTCCATAATTAAATAAATTTATTTTATTTAATTATTTTCATACATCCAATTAATTAATTAAATAAATACATTTTATTTATTTAAATTAATTATAACTGTTTGAATTTAAATTAAATCTTTTTATTTAATGAAGTTTAAATATTTATCTTTCTTCTATTTTAAATTGTTCTTCTAATTAATTAAATGATTCATTTAAATTAATTTCATAAAAGTGATTTAATTAAATCAATCTTATTTAATTAAAGATCTTGTGCTTTCTTTCTAAATCACAACTAGATATTGAAATCTTCTGTTTTCTTCTCATATCATAATTAAATATTTTATTTAAATATGAGATCTTCTGTTTTTTTTCAAAAATCTTGATTAAAGCTTTCTTCTTATCACAAACTTTCTTCTGCTTTTAAAGGCTTAATTAAATATTTCATTTAATTAAGAAAAAGTTGATTATCCTCCACAAATAAATAATTGAATTTTCTAATTCATTATTTATCAACTTTTAAATCTTTCTTTTATTCTTTTAAAGAAAGATGATTTCTTATCTTCTTATCTTTTCCTCTTTCATAAAAATGAAAAAATCTTGTTTTCAAGTTTTCTTCTATTTTCTCTTTAGTTTCATCCTTCTTCAGCCATTCTATCTACCAGGAATTATCACAACCGTCAATCAAGACAGCCAATCAGAATCATTCGAAAAACTCTATAAATACCTATGTGAATCCAAGCATTGGTAATAGGCAATTAATTAGAGTTCATGCATTTAATTCATTTAGTATTCTCATATCATAGCATCATGTTTACTTCAAGCATATTAGTTTGACTCAATATCATAGCTTAATCTTGCAACATAAATCACATTTAAAATCTCGTTCTTTAGGAAGACAGTTTGTTGAGCCTAGCCTACAAATCTGAGAGCAAAAGCTGGTATCGACAAAAACACTAAAGATAGAGGACAATAGGACGACAATTGAAGTAGAATACTGAGTTTGTATTTATTTACTTTTTATGTTCTATTTTGATACAATGTTTTATTGGTGTGCTTGAATAGTATTTGTTTCAAATTCAATTACACATTTTATTTTCAATCACACATTTCTGGCGCCCACCATGGGGCATATGCCCCCATTTTAGACTTCTTTCTTGTAGGTTTTCTGACATTCGGCAGCACATTTGGGAGATCCGATTTTTTTTTCTTTTTGCAGGTACTTTGGCGCATCTGAAAACTGTTTCGGCGCATCTATGAATTTCTGTAGCGCATTTGGGAAATAGAGTGGCACATATGGGCATTTCTGAAGAGCACATAGGATTTTAATTACCGCATATAGGACATCATTCAGTGTATTCAAATATGTTTCAGAAAATTTTTTAAAAAAATTACATTTAGATTAGCGCATATAGGTTTTGTTTTTGCGCATACAAGTTCTATTTTTGCACATATAGGTTCTTTTTTTGCTCATATAGGTTTTGTTTTTGTGCATTTGAGTTCTGTTACTGCACATCTATGTTCTATTTTTGTGCATCTGAGTAACAGAGTTGCGCATCTGGGTTGTAACAGAGATTCTGAGTCTGACGCCTTCCGCAGACAAAATTTCTTTCTTTCTTTCTTGTTGGATTTAAAATGGATCAATCTAGGGTAGCCACCACATCTTTATCATGCAATTAAAATGAACCCCATGTCTATTGTGGAGCAAAATATTCACTTAGATTAAATCATTTTTAATTTTGGTGCACCTAAAATAAATCTGTCTACTCTTCTTGACGATGTTTGAAAGTGGTAGGTGACTATGCTCTCACCCTGTGCTAACTAGGTGATCAGAAAACCAAACCCACTTTTCCCTGTGTAACCTTGACTTGATAATCAAAGTATCCTCTCCCCTTGCGCACTTGTGCGATCCTGGGTGTAAGAGAAATGGTTATTGACTCTATAAATTGGGCCTGCCTGGGGATTTCATCACCTCAATGCGACTCAAACCGGCAATGGAGCTAAGACCAAGCTACCCCTAACCGGTATATAAATGTAAATCTTAAGAGAAAACCTAAGGTTGCTTGTGCAAATGTGTCATATGGATGGAGTTGTACTCCCTTAAACCCTGTTGAGCTTAACCTCTTCAGGCTGGAGTGCCACCTTAATGGTGATTAATCTCTTGCCCCATGTATGGCCACTCGAATGGGGGTCCCAAACTAAATACCATTTTTAGAACGCCAAAAACCTTCTATCTACTAGTCTAGCACCGGTCAGTGTGAAGTCTTCCACACTTTCATAGTTTGTAGTAGAGGTGATCAGCTCGCCATGGGAGTTTCATGGGGGTTGGAAGCTTGGTTGACCTGAGAAGAGAGTGCACTGTAAGGGGGAGCCCGTGCATCCAAGCTTCTGAATTCACATGTTACTGATATGCAGTTGGGGAAACCCATGTGGAATCTAGCAGATATTGTCCTGGCCTAACCTAGGTTGTGCTTGTCTTATTCTGTGCTTGGTTACGATCAACTTAAATCAGATTGTTTGATGTGCTTTCAATGACATTAATTCAGATAAAGGATCATCCAAAACAAACATGAAAAACTTCAGCTGAATTTTCAAAACTGGTCAAAAACTGTCTTTAGAGCAC
>VDFB02233665.1:0-15096 GCA_007258455.2 Sequoia sempervirens | reverse complement strand
CATTTGCATCTACATTCAAGCACATAGTGAAATATTTCATTTAGTCATATCAAGAGCCATCAAGGAGCATACAAATCAAATAAAAATCAAGGGCCAACCAAGGAGCTTTAGCTGCAAAATGGAGTTATATCTATTTAGCATCATTTTACACTTTTCCTCTTTGCTTTTACAAATTCCTTAGGCTAATCTTGAGGTGTTTCCTTATGTTTTTCCATTGCATTTTAGTTGCTTAAGATAGGTTAAACATTTTTATATCACACATATAGTTCCCTACTTACTCCTACATCAGAGTGGAGGGATTTGATGGACATTCATTCATGTTGTCTAGATATCCTACAGATAAAATTGTTATACTGGAATTGGTTAGACTGTTGAAACAATCTCAAGCTCTTTATAGCCATGCTCACAAGAAGGCCTCTTTTAGATTTCCAATTGCAATAGAAAACTATAAGTGTGGTACAATTAAATTGACTGACTTGTGTGAAGAATAATTGAGGACATACCATTTTGAAGAGTTCCCACTCTAGAGAATATATTATGATATTGAAAAAAATATTGCTATGAATATAGTTGGTTTTGTACCCATTCTGCACCTATAGGCTTCGATGATGATGATATGGTCAATACAGTAATCTCTAATTTTATGAAGTGCATCACCACTTATCGTATTGATTTTTTGTAAAGTTTTGAGAAAGAGGAATTGAGCCTACATTCTCAAAAGATAAAAGGAGGAAGAAAAGATATTAGACAAATTTTGAAAGTGGAGAGCCTACTAAGAAGAGGAGGAAAACTAGTAAGGAAATTCAAGGTATAAGAATTGAAGAAAGAACCCTTGAAATTGCAAGACAAGAAGTTCCCATGAAACCATCTGATAAACAGGAAGATGCAAAGATAGGTAAAGATAAATCAAGATTAAAACCTAAAGGTGCATCTTCCTCTACAAAAAAACCAAGAACTAGAGTGATTATTGATTAAGAAACAAGAGCAACAAAAAATGTTGGTCCACAAACTAGGTCTGCATCTCAAAGAGATTGTAGTGTTGTTTACCTTTCCCTCTTATGTTAACATGGCTAGTATGAAACAAGAACTGGGAGGGACTCCTATGGTTTTAGAGGAAATTTATGAAGAATATGAAGCCATAATTAAATAACAGGTGGACAAATGGGGGTGTTATGTGGGAGAAATTGAAAGAAAAGAAGTCTAAAGACAAACACATGGCACATCCAGGGACAAAGGAAATTCAGAATACAAGTTCTAATACCATAAATATTGAAGAAGAAGTGTTTATACAAGTAAAAGTCGCTTCAAAGGAAGGAAACCATAATGAGCTTGAGATGGAAACTGATATAGAGCATCATATCAAAACACTCAATAATTAGGGTACTTCTAACCCAAACCTTATTGGAGAAGATCAAATTGAACAAGGAACCAAAATTTTCTCTTTATCAAAATATTATTGTTTCATTTGAAAACCTCAAAGAAACAACAAGCCAAACCACAACATCAACACCTCACATATTTATCAAGTTCAAACACAACTTACTCATCAACAAAAATGATTGATCCAAACAACATGATTAGTAACCCTAAATAAAGCAATTCTTTCAACATTCACTAATACACTCACTCTCCAAGGCAACACATTATTCTTACTTGATACAAAACCAATTACCGGACCTCTATACATCTTTAAGGTCAATATTTTGATAGATACAAAAAAGAACAATCAACCATAGCTATGTTTACTCAAATTTGCAATCAAACACCATTGTACCTTTGAGATTCACATAGCCCAAGTCACCAAATTTGATAAGTCAGCCTCCTAGACTTCCACCAAACACTTAGACATGTTTTCCAACACCTTTTAAATATATTTTCAGTGTAAAGAACCATCCCTTTCACTTTTTTGCCAATTTTGCCAATTCTAGCATTCCAACCACCATGTCTTTATAAGATAGAAAACCCCTAAATGGGTGATTTCTCTTTAAATAAAAAGTAACTTTACATAATCCATATGTATTTAGATACCCATTATGATCCTATTTAACATATTCAAACAAAGATAACACTTGTTTAGGAAAAAGCATAGGATTCAATATACCACCGCTACCCTTGAAGCCCCATTTAGCCCAGTTTAACAAAACAAGTACTCTTTAAATGCATCCAAAGTTGTCCATAACCCAAAAAAGTATTTTTAAATTCCTTAAAAATACCAATTCCATCATTACTTCTCATAAAACCAATCATTAATGCATTAGACTTAAAAACCCTCATTATATGCCATTTGAGACTACATAAAACAAGGTTTTATAGAAAATGCAACTTGCAAACATTATACCATATTTCCAACACTTGGATAAGGTCCAAATAAGTCCTCCCATGCTCTAGGAAGCATATATAACTTCTTTCTATCCTCTTTTATTCATGTCACCCTTTGGAGCCATCATTTTCATGTAGAAAACTCATAAAATCTCAATGAGCAGCCACCAAACCTTTGTGTTCATGCCTTCCCTAACTTTGCACACACATCCAAACAAAAAAAAATTCTTTAAAACAACCTACTCATCCCATCCCACCATTCTACTAAGCTTATATCAGTGGGATGGTGTAAGTCCCCACCTTTTGTTCAATAGTTTGCAAAAAAAAATTATTTGGTGGTCATATTTGGTTGAGCATATAACCATAAATTCATGGTACAAAATAGTATAGCTATGCTTGTGTCTTAATCCCTATTTTTGACTAGAAATATTGTCATATTACATTATAAATGAATTGATATAGGTTCAAGTTGTGATTTGACTTGATGATACTTTCAATTGTTCAAAGTTAAGAGGGAATTATTTAAATTGTTAATGGAATTTCTTTTGTATAACAATGATGGTTATCAAAATGATCCACCTTTAACATATTTGGTGATTAGCTAGTAGTGCTAGTTATTTTTGTTATTATCAAGAAGCTAATGAATTCTAGTTCCTATGAATACAAATATGTGGCACCCTAGTTGGTATATTTAAACAAATAAATGTTTCATTCGTACCATTTTATATATCCTCTTAGGGTTTGACATGGGTCCTTATAAGTTTCTTTTCTATTAGCCCTAGATTATGTTTGCTATTGTAAATGAGATGTGAATGCGTAAGTTCATGTTTCTTTTTATGCTATTATGTTATACTAATGAATATGGGTGAGTGTGTAGAGGAATTTCAGTGTGATACTAATGCATATTGCTTATCCTTGTGGCATTGCCATGCAAGTGTGTTAGGAAAGTATTTTTCTTACATTGTTATATTTTATTATGGAATAATTATAAATGTTAGTAATAGAAACAAAGTCTTATTTTCAATTAGTTTTAATCCATATTTTAAATTAAGATTTACTAATTGATTAATTTTTGGGGAATTGAATAGGTTTATTAATAGTTTATTTATTTTGGTTAGCCTTTCACATAACTTGTAATATAAAATTGATTTATGAATTGTGTAATGAGTAGAGTATGTAAAATAATCATTAATATATTGTACATACAACTAAGTGACCTATATCCATTATGTACTCTATTTTAATTAAAATATTGTAACGAGAGAGACTTTGATGTAAAAGTAACTATGAAATGGAAACCACGTATATAGCTAAATTTTACTTTAAAAAAAAGAGAGATTGGGTGTAATATCTAACTCAATAAATTAAATGCATAAAATAATTCAATATAATAAAACTACATAACAAAGGATTGAATTGATATATATATATATATATATATATATATATATATATATATGTATATTGTAGAACAATTATTATCACACAAATAGATAACCATATCCTACAACTAATTTAGTCTTCATTCAATATACTAACCTCATACAAGCTTCATGCATCTATACAAGCCTCTTCTCATTGGCACCTACCTATCAGGGGCATTCGACGGTTGCAGCCAAAAGATTACTTTGGGGATTTCTTTCCCCACTTACTCTTGATGTGCACCTGAAGACTGTAGAATAATTAATGAAGTTAGCAATGTTTGAATTCCAATTAAATGCTAGTAGGTAATTTTGAATTTGAGAGGGAATGAGTTGAAAGTAAAAAAGAATGAAGGTATTTTTATTCTATTAGTTCAAGAAAACTAAGTCAGTTGGATGGATTACTGAGCAGCAACAGTCTGATGGGAATGTTCTTTGTTCTCTATGTTTCAGAGACTATTTTCTATGTGAGCTTTTGAAAGCTCTTGAACAACAATAACTGTTTGTTTCGTGTGTGAGTGGAGATTGCTCCTAAAGAGCTCTTAGTAGCTCCTGAAGTTTTCTATTTTGGTTGAGGAACTAATGGAGCTGCTAGAAGATTGTGATTCATAGCTTAGAAATAGCTTTCAGTAGTTTCAATTTAATCTTTCATGTATTATCATTTCCAGCATATTTACTACAAAAGGAAAATATTGCATGCCCAAATTTGTCTCCTTGTTGTGTTTGTTTATTCCACATGTTTATTTCCAGTTTGGCTAGAAAATAGAGTAGCAACTCTATGGCCTTTCATGTTTTTAAAAAAATTGACATGGTATTAGAGCCATAGGCCCCATTTCATTGTGAGTTAGGGAAATTTTCTCTAGGTATTGAGTTTTTTCTATGAAGGATACTTGGCTAGAGATGAAGGAAAGAGCTAGCAGTAGCCAGCATCCATTAATTGATAGAACTATGATGTTTGGAGAAAGAATATGAAGACCATAATGGTTGCCAATGATTTGTGGGAGCTTGTGGTTAGTGGTTTCAATAATGTAACTAACCCAGTAGCATATGTTGTGCTCACAAATAACTAGAAGAACTAGTTGAAGGAGTTGAGGAGGAAAGATACTAAAGCATTCAGTGTGATAGAAGTAGCCTTGATAGGTGTCATTTTTCCTAGAATAGAAATAGCTAACTATGCAAAGGAAGCTTGGGAAATCCTCCAAACCTATTACAAAGGGACTGACTTGGTCAGATTGGTGAAGCTCCAAATGATTTGAAGAGAGTTTGAGACTCTCGAAATGAAAGACAATGAGTCCATTTTTTTTTTCCACACAAGACTCTCAGGTTTGATAAACCAGTTGAGAGTGAATGTTGAGATCATTGATGATCAGAGGATTGTGGAGAAATTCATTAGGAGCTTACCCACGAAGTTTGATGTAGTGGTGATTTCCATTGAAGAGGAAAAGACTCTCAAAACATTGTCTATTAATGAGCTAATGAGTTCTTTGCAAACCCATGAGAAGCCCATAAATAGGTCTATAAGCTCCTCCCAAGAGAAAGCTTTTAAAGCTCAGTCAAATGAAAGAGGAAGGAGAAGAGGTAGAAACAACTCCAGATGCGGTAGAGGGAGATTTGGACATGGTAATCCTAGAGAAGAAAGCTCAGCATGAGAAAACAACCAAGAGGAAGTGAGCAACTCTTCAACCATCTCCTAAAGAGCCAGGAAGAACAATAGTTTGTATCAAAAGAATGACAAGAGCAATGTTGAATGTTACTACAATCATAAGTTTTGGCATTATACAAGTGAATGCTAGATAAAGCAAAGAGATCAGTCAAAAGAAACTGCAAATGTGGCTAAAGGAAACCAATCCATAGCCTTCATCATGTGCAACATTGGTGAAGAAGGAAGCCCTGAAGTTTGGTATTTGGATAGCGGTTGTGGCAACCACATGAGTGGTAATGAAAAACTTTTTTCTTTCATTGATAAAAATGTAAAGTCTAAAATTAGAATGGGGAACAATGGAGTAATTCCTATTGTTGGAAGAGGATCTATTATGATCTGAAACAAGCAAGGTGAGAAAAAGGAGATACATAATGTATTTCTTACTCCTGGGTTAAAGCATAACCTCATGAGTGTTGGTCAGCTTATCCAAAATGGATACAAAGTGCTGATGGAGAAGGGCCAATGCATCATTTATCACAAGAATGAGAGGACGAAGATGTTTTCAACAGTTCAAATGATAAAGAACTAAATGTTTCCTTTAAACATTGAGACATGTTTCTCATCTTAGTATGTTGTTGCACCTCTTAAGAATGGAGAATGTACAACAATACATCATGTAGCACTCAAGAGCACCATTCAAGATCCCTCCAAGCTATGGTGTCTAAGGTATGGACATTTAGGTTATGCTGGTTTGAGTCTTGTGTTCAAGAACAAAATGATTGATGGTTTTCTAAGAATAGTAGAGCCTAATGTTAGATGTGAGGCTTGCATTCTGGGAAAGACGCATAGGAAGCCCTTTCAATTAGGAAACTCTACAAAGTTAAGAGCACCATTGGAGTTGGTGCATACGGATTTGTTAGGCCCTATGTAAATCATTTCTATTGGTAGAAGCAATTTTTTTATGACCGTCATTGATGATTATAGCCATAAGACATGGGTCTACTTTTTACAACATTAATCTAAAGCATTTGATATTTTTTGTAGTTTAAGGCCCATGCTAAAAAGGAGAGTGGACACATGATCAAGGTCCTAAGGTCAGATCAAGGAGGAGAGTATACCTCTAATTTATTTGTGAATTTTTGCAAGCAAAATGACATAAAAAAGGAGATACAACCATTATACTCTACAAAAAAATGGAGTGCTGAAAGAAGAATAGGACCATCATTGAGATGGCAAGGAGCATGATGAAAGCAAAGGACTCCCAATTGAATATTGGGGAGAGGTTGTAGCAACAACTATTTATTTGATTAATAAAATTCCAACAAAGGCGATTACGTGACAAGATCTCTCAAGAGGCATGGATGAGATGCAAGTGGATAGTTGAACACTTGAGAGTGTTTGGGTGTGTACCATATGCACACATTCCTAAAGAAAAGAGGCAGAAATTGGATGAAAAGGGTGAAAAATGCATTTTCATGAGCTATAGTGAAGAGTCCAAAGCCCATCGGCTATACAATCTGGTCACCAAAAAGATAGTCATTAGTAGGGATGTTGAGTTCCTAGAAGACAAATCATGGGATGGAGTGGTAGATTCTAACAACTTAGAACCGCTCTTAACAGCTTCTGAAGAAGCCAAAATAAAACATGAAGTTTAGCAAGGAGAGTTTGTAGATGCTCCTGAAAGCATCGGTCGAGCTCCTAAAAGCTCCAGAAGAGCTCCTAAAAGCTCCTGATGGCTCTTGACAGCTCTTGAAGCTAGAACATAGTTAGCAAGATAGTCATAGTTAGCTAGAGGATTGGCTCCTGAAGCTACTGGTTGAGCTCCTAAAAGCTCCCGACAACTCCTGAAAGCTCCTGAAGTGAATAGACATAAAGGTAGTAAGTAGCTAGAGACAACCAAAAGATTGGCTCTCAAAAGCCCTAGAAGATTGGCTCTTGAAGAGCTCCTAAGAGCTCTTGAAAGCTCTAGAAGAGCTCCTAAAATCACCAGTATAGCTCGTGAAAGCTCTTGACAGCTCCTAAACTTGCTTGCTCAGAATAGTAGTAGTAGTAGTGAAAGTTCAGAACCACATCTCATCTCCCTAATGCCAAAGAAGACCAAGAGTCTAAGGGAGATCTACCGGAATGAATGGTATGATGAAGTTTTTGATGAGAGTGTCAATTTTGCATTGTTTTCTCATAGTGATCCAATTTAGTTTGAAGAAGTTGTGAAAAAGGAGAAATGGTGTGAGACCATGGATGAGGAGATAGATGGAATAGAGAGGAACAACACATGGGAGTTAATATATTTTCCTCCAAACAAGCAAGTTATTAGGGTTAAATAGATCTACAAGACAAAGTGCAATACCGAAGGAAGGATAGACTGACATAAGGCAAGATTAGTTGTCAAAGGGTACAAACAACAGTTTGGGAGAGATTATAATGAGAAATTTTCCCTTGTTGCAAGAATGGAGACTATGCGAGCAGTTATAGCAATTGCAGCCCAACACATGTGGAAGGTATTTGAAATGGATGTGAAGTCCGCCTTCCTTAATGGAGTATTAAAAGAAGAGGTTTATGTGGAGCAGCCATTCAGATATGAAGTTCTAGGTCAAGAACACAAGGTGTATAGGCTGAAGAAGGCTCTTTATGGGCTGAAGCAAGCTCCACGGGCATGGTACAACAAGATTGACTCATATTTGATGAGAAATGACTTTAGCAAAAGTGATGGTGAACCCACTCTTTACATAAAGGAAATAAATGGAAAGGTTTTGATTGTTGTCTTGTATGTTGATGATTTAGTTTTTATTGGGGATGATGATTTCTTCATTGCTGATTTTAAAGAGGCCATGAAAAGAGAGTTTGAAATGACAGATTTAGATCTCTTGAGATATTTTCTAAGCATAGAAGTAAAAAAAATGCATGATGGTATATTTATCTCTCAAGAAAAATATATGAATGAGATCTTGAAGATATTTAGGATGCTTGAAAGCAAGCCTACCCCAACACCAACAGCCATAGGTTTGAAGTTGAGCAAGGAATATTGTAGTAACAATGTGGATCGGACCATGTTTAAGAGTTTTGTTGGAAGCTTAATGTATTTAACTGCAACTAGTCTTGATATAATGCATAGTGTGAGTCTTATTTATAGGTTTATGGAGACTCCACGGGACACCCATTGGCAAGTATGTAAAAGAATCCTAAGGTATGTGAATGGCACCAAAGGATATGGCATTCTGTACAAAACAACAAATATTTTTGGGCTGGCTGTATATACGGATAGTGATTGGGTAGGAAGATTGGATGACAGATAGAGCACATCAAGCTATGTGTTTCATTTATGTTCAAGAGTTATTTCATGGGCTTCCAAAAAACAACCCATCGTTTCCCTATCTACAGTAGAGGCTGAGTATATAGCAGCAAATGTAGTAGCATGTCAAGCTATTTGGCTAAGAATAATTTTCATAGATTTGAAGGAAGAACAAGAGGATGGAACAGTAATTTATTGTGGCAATGTTTCATAGATAGCTTTGATGAAAAATCCTATGTTTCATGGAAGAATCAAGCACATTGAAATAATGTATCTTTTTCTCAGAGAACTAGTTGAGAATGGTGAAATTAAAATGGCATTTTGTAGGTTTAAGTAGTAGCTAGCAAACATATTCACCAAGCCTTTGAGTAGGGATAGTTTCGAGTGCCTGAGAACTAGTTTGAGCATTGTTGATTTGGATCTGGATTGATCATATTTTTCAGCTCAAGACCAAGGGGGAGTGTTGGAAAATTGAATGCTCTTGAACCTCTTCCCATTGGCACCTACCTATCAGGGGCATTCGATGGCTGCAGTTGAAAGATTATTCTGGGGATTGCTTTCTCCACTTGCTCCTAACGTGCATCTGAACACTGCAAAAGAATTAATTAAGTTAGGAATTTTTTAATTCTAATTAAATGCTAGTAGGTAATTTCGAATTTGAGAGGGAATGAGTTGAAAGGAAAAAGGAATGAAGGGAGTTTTATTCTATTAGTTGAAGAAGACTAAGTCAGTCATATGAATTCCTAAGTAGCAACAGTATGAAGGGAATGTTCTTTTTTCTCTGTGTGTTTCAGAGAATGTTTTATGTGTCAGCTTTTGAAAGCTCCTGAACAAAAACTGTTGTTTGTTTTGTGTGTGAGTGGAGATTGCTCCTGAAGAGCTATGTGTAGCTCCTGAAGTTGTCTGTTTTGGTTTAGCAGCTAATGAAGCTCCCAACAGATTGTGATTCATAGCTTAGAATTAGCTTTCAGTAGTTTCAGTTTAATCTTTCCTATATTGTCATTTCCAGCATATTTAATACAAAAGGAAAATATTGCATGCCTAGATTTGTCTCCTTGTTTTGTTTGTTTATTCTTCATGTGTATTACCAGTTCAGTGAGAAAACAAAGCAGCAGCTATGTGGCCTTTCGTTTTGTTTAAAAATTTGACAATATTATCACACCTCTTGCAATCATTTGCACTTAAATAATTCTTGTATTTGGTATTGACCTTTCATTTCTCCAATTTGGTGAGCTACATCCTAGAAATAATGTTTCCATGATGGTTTTAGAGAATGTTTATTAAAATGAAAATTACATCCAAATGATGGGCACATTTAGGTTTCAACTTTACGACATCCTTTTCCCTACGTAGTTAAGTATATATCAACATAATTAATATATAATGTCAAAGCTCCCATAATCATAAAAATGGAAAAAGAAAGATTATTCTGTTATTTTTTTTATTTGTGTAAATCAAATCATTTTAATCATCAAAATACAAATTTATTCTATTACCTTTATTCTAAAAGAGACAAATCATTTTAACCATAAAAATCCAAATGCTATTTCCGTCAGTTAATTACCTACACAAGTATAAATTGTGATATAATTATTTGTTATTTTTCCTGCACTCTTGTTCTTTTATAAGCCAACTAACAAGGAAGAATAAAGGTTCCTCGTTACCTAAAAGGAAACAAGATAGCCTATTAAACTGTAGGAGATTAAAAAAACAAAGGATAGTTGGATTAAGACATACCTTTTTATGAGTATAAATAAATAATCTAAATTTTGTATTGAATGATAAGACAATATAAAAGTAAATCCAAGTAATTTCTGAGTGTCAGGTAAGATAGAAGAAGAAATACATTGTTTGGCATGTGAAATGTCTTTCCTCCTGTAGGTATATTCTCTCTAATGGGAAAGCTTTAAATGATGTATAAGCTTATGCATGTTATGATGTATGACCAAAAAACTATTGGAAGCTCCCATTTTGGCATAGCGCTGGAAAATTTTATGGTATTTTAGTATTACACGTGCCAGTTACATTTTCCCACCACTTTGCTTTGAGGCATTCTGTCAACAGCTCACTTGCCTTGTCTAAAGTCCCGCGGTTTGCAAGTGAACAGAAAAACCGTCCACATGTCTTGTCTATGTTCCACTTTTCAGAAGGATAGAAAAGAAGCAGTAGCAGCAGGTCTCACATTTGGGGATCCAGACAACCTTCAATGACCAGACCATATAAACCACCTTCTGTTGCATCCCAGTATCTTCTCCTGATTATTCGAGTTTCCTCACCATCATTCAGCGTTGCAGGTGTCATGCTTCGGGAGATTTTGTGGTGAAAGTAAGATTAAATACGCACTTGAATAAAAAGTTGTTAAAATGAGAGAAAATTTTTGCCATCCTCTTCCAAAGTGAAGGCGTAGAATGCGTGCTGGCAAGGAGGTAGAGACATAGGTATGAAATCGTCTAGTGTATTCCTGGTGAAGAGAATCATAGTCTGCTAATGTCTTGGCCTAGCTAATGGTAAATGAAAGATTGATCTAATTTTATTTTTTTTTACTAAAATAAGTTATTAACTAGTTTCTGACATTGAGGTTGTCTGAGAGGACTCATGGATTGTTATGTTTGTTTTTTTTAAACCAAAATGAGTTTACTCATAGAATCAATAATGTTGAAATTGCAAGTGTGATGTACACAGTGCCAGTCTCATTACTTCAGTGTCTAAAAATTGACACTGGTGTAGAGTCAGCTAATTCTGCCTTCATGCAGCGAAGTATAATTTGTTAATGGCTTGGTCTAAATTATGGTAAACCAAAGGTTGATGAGATATTTTATTCTAAAGTTATTAATTTTTGACTCAATACTACCTCAGAAGAGTCGTGGTTTGCTATGTTTTACAACAAAATGAGTTAGGTGAAGCAATTGGGCATTGTAGATACCTCTGTCAATCATTACCTTACACTATCGGCAAAATAGTAAATAATAGTGAGCCAATGTTGTTAAGACCATGGCTTTGAAGAAGACTACTTCTCTATCTCCGAAGAAGGAGGAGAATTTCCCATAGCTGCTCCCAAGAAAGAAATCTACTCATGTCATGTAAAAAAAAGTTCATTTGAGTGATTGGTTCTTTTTATAACCATCAAACATTTGTTGTTGTTAATGATGCAGAGATTAACATATTTTCCATATACAAATTTACTCAAAAATCACAAGACTCAATGCGGTGGATGGGTAAAATAGATTTCGGCTTAGAGGTATGATGGATGGCAATCAAGGGAGGAAGCTGGCTATGTAAAATTAATGTTATTCTATGTTGAAACAAATATTGCTACTCACTATTTCTATTTTAAAATATTTCTATTGTTTGGGAAAATATATTTTGATTATATTTTGTGCATCAGTTGAGAAGAATTAGCATAGTCTTCTGAAATGTGATTGATTTTCCTGCATTCATGTTTGCAGAAAATAAATTGATTTTCTTGTATTCTCGGAAATAGTGAAATCTGAGTTATATCAAATTAATTGGTTTCATTTGTTTTTATCTTTTTTTTGAAATACAAACAAAAAAAAGAGAGAGGCATAGTTAGTTAATTTTGTATCCACCAAGATTAGTTGATTCATTAGTGTATTTTTTATTTAGTTATGAATTTTCTAATCATTATAGTTCTGCACTGATTGATTTGATAATCCTCGAGATGATAATCATATATCACTAAATAGTTATTGAAAAGTTAATTATTAGTATGTATGACAATTGACTCCATTGTATTATTGTTAAACTAATGTTTGATATGTATGGTGAAATCAATCTTAAGATAAGACCAATCTATGTTCTACAAATGATTATTCAACTCACAAAATAAGTGAAATTTTTTCCTATCTTGTGAATACCCATTGGAGTTACCTTAATTTTCTTTTTTCCTTGCATCTTGCTATGTCTTGTGGCATTTTTGTGAAATTACATGAGTATGTATTCCCATGTTTCATATCTCCCTAGTATATCCTTAATGAGGTTCCAATCCCCGACTTCACCTATGTGGGTGGCAGTTGACCATGAAACTGTCTAGGGAAATGGACCCTAGAAAGGGTTGTATACCGACTCATCTAGTATGTGTTTTGTATGGGTCATGTGATGCAATTGAATTAAGAATTGAGCTAAACATACTTTAGTGTTATTTTCTTATTTTTGGTCAATAAAATGCTTTGGTCCAAAACCCAAAGGTCAAACTATGATTCCTCTATGAATTATATACATAGGCAAGGTCATTAGAGTCAAGCCCCCAAGGAATTAGGTTGGGCCCTTAGGACTATTCTTTTGAGTCTTTTATGTGACTTTTCATACTATAAACCACCATTGATTTTTGTAGCTTGTCTTGGTATTCATGTGCTAACTACCTTTGATCTTATGTGTGTGCCAAGTAATTTAGACATTACAAGTATAGGTATTGAGAGCGATTGTTTTTTGACATGATGGAATGTAAGAGGTACATTAAGCTAACCCAAGTAAGTAGAATTTACTACTAAAATAGTAAATCATTTCTATCCTTTCTTCTAACTAGTCCGATCATTTTCTATAGTTGTAAGTAGTGAATCATGTTATTATTGGTTTTTTTAAGTAAACAAAAACAATTATTAGCAAAATTAGTAAATTCATTTTGGATTGTTATATTGTTTAAAGTGTAAAAATGTGGGCATGATATATGGGCCTCAAACTTCTTAAATGATGCTCAAACCCTCTTATGAAGGGTTATTGACCAGTATACAAAAAATTGCCTTAAAGGAGTATTTTACTTATTCAAATTCCTTCAAATTGGTTTTGAAAGAGAGCCACTTCTCTATATTACCAAAGGCAGTAAATATCTAAGTCTAATGCAACTGTATAGGCCTGGTAAATGAGGAACAACAGAAATAAAACACTGAAGTTTGAGGATAGGGAACTTTCCTTATTAAAACTCTACAAGAATACAATGAGTGACCTGTTGTTCACCTTAAAAAGGATTTAAATAGATATTTGCAACATAATAAATGACTACCCCTTCAATTTAAACTACCTAAATACCTTCCTAACGAGGTGAATCTTCCCATTCATTTGTATTTTGTCTTTTTTGTACAATTTTACACTCTTACATATTTTGCATCTTTGAAAACTAAACAACATTTTTTACAAATTTAACTTCACCAATCCACCTATGACCAAATTAAGACCTTAAATACAATGAAATAGGTCTTCATATGACATTTTACATGAATTTACAAATGGACATTCAATTTAGAAAATAATTTGCCTGTGTAAGGCAACTAGGTGCTCCTGCATCGAAAACAAGGGAGACTGTAGAGCAAGGTCTTGTTGATGAAAGGATAATTGAAGATACTCTTGATTCCCAGCCTTTGCTTGGGAATGTTCCAAATATTAATGAACATTCATAGGTCTTTGAAGAATCGGAGAAAGGCTATGCTGAAATTGAGGAAGATGAAGCTACACAATTTTCATGTGATGGAATTGAAAATGAAGAAAGCCTTGTTGTAGCAATAAATAAAGAAAGTAATTTTTAGAGAGATGAAGTTGAAAATATGGATAGACATGAAAATATAAGTCTTCAAATAGAGGAGACAGTGTCAAACCCTACTAATCCCAAATTTATGCTAGAAATTATTGAAGAAATTCACATTTCAGAAAATGTGGCAGAACAAAGAGAAGAAGTTCTTGAATTAAGTGGTAAGCAAGAACAAAGAAATGTTACAAAGGTACAAAAAATTGATGATACACCTAATTGGTTAATCAAGGAATTGAATTCCCCAATGGAAGCGGAAATATTGCCTCTAAATCTTAATAATTTCATACAATAAGTAGACACTTTTAAACCTAGGCACAAAACAAAAATAAAGCATGCAATACAAAGAAATGTAGATGGTAATATAACTATTTAGATAGTTGCTCCAACAGTTGAAAAGGAAAGACATGAAATAATTCCTAGGGAGTATAATATAACAAGTATTAACCTTGGACACTCATCATGGAAGCAAGAGTTAGAGGAAATAAAAGTGAATTTGAATGCTATTGTCGCTAGAGTGCAGAAATACAAAAAAAGAAAAGAGAATTAAAGGAAGGGTTGCTACTTTGGAATATTTTATAAATTAATTAACTTTATCCAATCAAGAGCAAGCTGAGCTACCTAAACATCCAGTACTGATGTCAGAAGAACAAGTAGATGCCATTGTAGCAGTTCACCATAAAATGAATATTTTTGAAGAGTGGATTGAGTACTGGATAAAGCAAGGAGATGAATTCATTACATATTGAATAAGGAAGTACAAGGAAGCATACCACCATTCATAGAAATCAAAAATATTTGGAGATGAATGCAAATTTCACCAAGAGCAAGTCATCAAAGAAAGGTGAAGCATTGAAATTCTCATGTAGTCAACTATCCAAGAGTTAAT
>VDFB02233664.1:0-24914 GCA_007258455.2 Sequoia sempervirens | reverse complement strand
TTCAAAAATCGTGGAAGTTTTGATTGATTTAAAATGTGTCTTACTCTCACCGTCAACCAAAACAACAAAACGCTGCCAGTTTGTCAAATTGCAAAACTGATTCATAGAGAAAATAAATCAGTTGCAAAGCACTTGATACAAAATTTGAATAGTTTTCTAATGTTTGGGCCAAAGTAAACCATTGAAATCTAAAAACTACTGATCGAATTCCAGTATATCAATCTTTGCTATTTATCTTGAAACGATTAACGATTAACATCAATTATTAATCATGGTATTTATTATATGATGAAGACGGAAACGATGATGATGATGAAGAAAAATAAACAAAAAATGAAAATGCAGAGGTATGGGTGGGCGTTCTAGCACTTCCAACAAGAAGCAGCGATGATGGGCTTGCCACACCAGTCGAGTATGAGGCAACCTTTCTCCTTAGTGAGCGTGTACCCATCACAGGGGAAATGCTGAACCAGCCAACCTTCAGCTAACGATGTTCTTGATATCCTCCCCAAAGTAGAACCGCTCCATCTTGACCCTTTGAGTGCTTGAGTGGGGCAGAATAGCATCGAGTGAGTAAAAAATGTCGTAGTAGTAAAGCACCTCCATGAAGTAGCCAAGGAAGAAGGGTCCATTATGGTTGGTGCCATGCTCCAGCAGTATAAGCACCTTGGGCTGGAGCTTATGTATTGCCTGCAGCACCGCGTTGAGCGACCCCTTACTCTCCTTCACTACATAGTGCAGCTCCACCATGCTCTTCACAACCAACCCCTCCCCGTCTCTTATCTCTAGCATTGATGCAACCACGTTGTCTAGTGCCACCTCCACTTATTGGAACTCCAAAGCCAAGTCCACCTCCTCTGCGTGGGCCTTGATTTGAGCCCCAATAATCACCATGGTGGCGGATGAGGACCCGATACCTGTGAACCGCAGGAGGGTTGGTTGGCCTCCGTGCCGACCCAAAAGTTTGTCAATCAAATGACACCATTTGTAGTCCACATGAGAGACCCGATGTCATCCCCAGGTCAACAACATGTACGTAATCCTCTCCCTCAAGGGCTTCCATTATCACGACATTAGCTACGAAGTGGCTGAACATAATGTATGGGCGCTGCTCGTAGACCAAGCACAGTGCCTCATATTTTTCCCCTTTTCTCGGAGCCTTAACCCGACTGAGCGACAGTGCCACCTATAGAAGGTTGCTGCAACCATTCGGGTTTAATAGAATTGCCAGAAAAACTGCTAGCCCTTGGATAAAATACGTGGCTATGCACTGTACCGAGGAGCCGTAAGGTGACACCAGGTAACCCAGATCATGTATGATTTTTGTCGCCTGCCTCACATCCCGGCATGCCACCACCTTCGCACACGCGAAAAGCCACTTAACCAGCTCCACACCCTTTCCTAGATCGATCTCTCCTCTGCTTCCCCACTTATTATTACATCTAGGCGTATTTCCAGATATGGTCACGAAACTGAAGCTTCTTATGGCTGAATCTTCCCTCGGGCTTTCTTTCATTCGCTCTTCCCCATAGAGTAAATAAAAATTCTTGATCTTCTCACTCTCCACCAAGGGCGTCCAAACATTGTTTTGGATTAGGGTCATTCCGCTTGTATCCTTCAGAACTACAATTATTCTCTTGGGTTATTACGAAAGTATCGTCATTGGGTGGGGTGGTGGTGTAGGTTAACTTATATTTTCATACATGTCCATGTTTTTTTCACTCAAAACATAGGACTTTAAAATGTCGCTTTTATACATTTTATATGTAAAATCAACTTTTCTCATCTGGATATTAAAATAAATTAGTTTATTTATCTTATTAAATAATCTATATAAATTAAGTTGAGATATATTCTTTGAAAAGTGTATGTTATAATATAATATAAATATAAATAATATAAATCACATAAATATTATATTATATAAATAATATAATAACTTATATAATATTATTATTAATATATAATTCTTATTATTATACTAATATTATTTATTATTACTATTATATTTTTAAAATTATTTTTATGAGAAATAAAAATAAACATAGAGCAATACACTCTCTTTTATCCCTTTTCACAGGCGACTAGAAGATAATAGTTAGAATTATATTCTATTAATGCCAATGACTTTCCAAATTATCAATGTTCAGTTATTTTATTAAGCTAAGAATTAATTGAATGCACTAGCTACATTTGCATATTAACCGAGAAGAACTAATCAAATGTGCCACCTACATTCGCATATTAACTGGGAAGTTTTGTGGGAATAGTTTATCAACCTATACGGTAGCAATTTAATAATATTTATGAGATTTAAGGATGCATTTTTGTGTACATGGATCTCACATAAAATCTTATATTTTATTTTTTGTACTATGATAACATTTCATGTGTCAATGCTTCAATTGTTTCTTTTATACAACAGAGTGTCCCCATGACCCAACCCAATGGCCTAGCAGTCCGTATCTTGCATACCTAGGGCAAGTTGGGGTGAGATTAGTCCCTTGTGAGTGAGATTCCTCGCTTGCAAGAAGTCCCACCTCTCAAACCTAGGAGCGGAGTCGAACCCGAGACCAATGGGGAACAAACCCACTACCCAAGCCAATTGTGCTACCCGTGTGGGCTCAATGCTTCAAATTTTTAGTCCAACTATGACAAACTTTAATTTTAGGAAAAAAAATCCATATTTTAACCAAAAAATGGAGTCAACTTTTTGCATGTACCCCAAAATTATAAATGAACAAATCCATTGGCCCCAACATTTACTTTTTGGTACTAAGTTTTTTAATATATATATTTTAATCTACAAACCATATATAAAATATCTAACTAATATTACATATATATTTACAAATGAATCCAAATAAATATAAAATTTAGCTAAAAACATCTCCAAAGATGCAACACAAATAGATATTTATTTCTTGTTCAAGGTGTACAAAACTATTTTTCTACTATATTTAAATATTGTTGATAACTGATGCTGGAGTTTCAATTAACTTCCAATTCTACCATCGTTGAGTATCATGCACAAGTTTTCTGATTGAGTTCTTTATTTTTTCCATTGTGCTGCATGCTGACTTTGTTCCATGCACACCACTTAGTTTAGCGGTGATTTCTTTAATTAGCATTTAGGTTTTTGGTAGACTGCTAGTAGTAGTTTTAATCTAAGTTTAGCTGCTAGTCTTCATATTCACCGAACAATGCATGCTTGTTGCATGCGTGGACTTTCCTCTAGTTTACAATTTGTTTTCTGAATGTTGCGATCTGTACAACATTGTAATCTTCTTATATATATGTATGAATAAAGACAGTATTTTTTAGTCTGCAAAATTCAGAACTATGCATGATTCGTATGCTTTGTTAATTGTTCTATTTTTTTCCTGTTGTTATCTTGTATAACCTTTTGATTAGGAATAAGGCTTTGTCTGATTTTGAACCATCATCTTTTGAAGAAGCATGTACTAATGAGGTTTGGATGCAAGCAATGAAAGAAGCGATGGATTCTATTCATAGGAATGATACTTGGGAGCTTACAGAGCTTCCAAATGATAAGAAGAAGATTGACACCAAATGGATCTACAAGACTAAGCATAATAGTGATGGAAGTGTTAATTGTTCTTTTTTTTTTTCCTACTATTATCTTTTATAACCTTTTGATCAGGAATAAAGCTCTGTTTTAGATTCTACATTTGGTATTAGAGCAGGTATTTCTTTTGGGTTTAAGATTTAGTAGTTGGAATTTTACCAAAAAATATTATGTCGAATTCTAACAGCTTACCCATTCCAGAATTTGATGGAAATGAGTATGATTATTGGTGCATAAAAATGATGAATTTTTTTATAGGAAAATATTTTGGGAGCTTATTGAATCAGGTTACCAGGAGCTAGTTGATTGGAATACCCTCACAACCAATGAAAGAACATCTAGGAAGGAGGCTAAGAAGGAGAATTATCAGGCATTGTTTCATATTCAAATAGCTCTAGATAAGAGTCTATTTCCAAGAATTGCAGGTGCAAAGACAATTGAAGATGCTTGGAAGACTCTAAAAAAAGCTTACCAGGGTAGTTACCAAGTCCAAGTTGTGAAGCTACAGACATTTAAGAGAGAATTTGAGAATTTAAAGATGCAAGAAGCAGAAAGTGTAAGTGAATATTGTGTCAGAGTAAAAGATGTGGTCAATAAGATGGCTACACTTGGAGAAATTGTGAATAATGAGGTTGTGATAAAAAAGGTGTTGAGGTTTCTCACACCAAGATGGAATCATGTGGCCATAATCATGGAAGAAAGCAAGGATTTGACAACCCTTCAATTCAATCATCTCATTGGATCTTTGATGTCACATGAAGAAAGACTAAAAGATTTTTTTGGAGAAAGTGTTGAGAAATCCTTTTCCTCCAAAGTATATATCACAAAGAATGAAGATGTCAGTAGTAGTAGCAAAAGAAATAAAGAACAAAGTAAAGGTCAAAATTAGAATAATTCAAGAGGTAGAGGCAGAGGTGGTTCAAGAGGCAGAGGTAGAGGCAAATTTGATAAAAGGAATGTTCAATGCTACCATTGTAATAGGTATGGCCACTTTGAAAGAGAATGCAGATTAAAAGAAGGTAATAGTGTTAATTATGCTCAAGAAAGCCATGAAAATCCTCTAGATAATTTATTTTTATCTTATGCTAAAGGTGAAAATACTAGTAAAGATGTTTGGTACCTAGATTTTGGATGCTTTAACCATATGTCAGGAAATGGAAAGTTGTTTTCAACAAAGGATGAAAGTTTTCAGTCAAAGATTTAGCTTGGTGATGATAAATAATTGGAGGTTGCTGCAAAAGGAGCTATGGAGGTGCACACAAAAGAAGGTATGAAGAGTGTTAAAGACATTTATTACACTCCCGAGTTAAAACATAGTTTGTTAAGTGTTGGACAATTGTGTGAGAAGAACTATAGAGTTGTTTTTGAAAATAAGAAATGTATAATTTATGATAAGAGTTAGGGCAATAGAGTGGTCACAGTTGTGCCTATGACAAAAAATAGGATGTTCCCATTGAGATTTGGTGAACATACCAGGAGCCTAGCCAATATGGCATATGAGGATACAAGTTGGTTGTGGCATCTCAGGTATGGCCATTTAAATTTTCATAGTTTAAAGCTTCTAACATCACAAGCACTAGTTTCTGGTTTGCCTAAGGTTGAAGAGCACAAGGAGATTTGTGAAGGATGTGCTAAAGGAAAGCATGCAAGGGAAAAGTTTTCAAAAGGCAATGCATGGAGGGCCCATCACCCCCTTCAACTTGTTCATTCCAATATTAGGGTTCCATGCAATCAAAGAGTTTGGGTAAGTCATCATATTTTATCACTTTTATTGATGATTACTCACAAAAATGTTGGGTGTATTTTTTGAAGGCTAAGGATGAAGCCCTTGATACATTGAAGAGGTTTAAAGCACTTGTGGAAAATGAGAAAGGGTGAAAAATCAAGTGTTTAAGGACTGACCATGGAGGTGAATTTTGTTCAAGATCCTTTAAAGATTATTGTGATATGAATGGCATCAGGAGGCAACTCACCACTGCATACACGCCTCAATAGAATGGTGTAGCTGAAAGGAAAAAATGCACTGTGGTAGAAATGGCAAGGAGCATGTTACAAACCAAGGGATTGAGTAACTCTTATTGGGGAGATGTAGTTGCTACAACAGTGTACATTCTCAATCGAAGTCCCACCAGTGCACTCGAGAAGATGACTCCTTATGAAGCATGGTATGAAAAAAGTCCTAATGTTAATCATTTCAGAGTTTTTGGTTGTTTGGATTATGTCCATGTACCTGATCAGAGTAGACAAAAGTTAGATGCAAAAAGTGAGTCAAATATTTTTGTTGGGTATAGTGAGGAAAGCAAAGCTTATAGGTTATATAATCCTCTCACTACTAAGCTTATTGTTTCAAGAGATGTGATTTTTGATGAAGGGGGAGTTTATGGTCATCAAAAAGGCCATATGGAGAAATCAAAGTCTATTTTGAATGATGATATTGATCATGAGCAGCCCACTAATTTTTCTAGTGCTATAAATCCAACAAATAGCCCCTCATCTAATTCTTCAAGTCCAATTGCAAGTCCAACTTCAAATCCAAGTTCTAGAAGGAAGGTAAGAAGTTTGAGTGATATTTATCAAAGGAGTGCAAATCAAGCACATGAAGAAAATCCAATAGGTGAGACAGTTAATTTTGCTTTATTTACTAATACTGATTTTGAACCATCATCTTTTGAAGAAGCATGTACTAATGAGGTTTGGATGCAAGCAATGAAAGAAGAGATGGATTCTATTCATAGGAATGATACTTGGGAGCTTACAGAGCTTCCAAATGATAAGAGGAAGATTCACACCAAATGGATCTACAAGACTAAGCATAACAGTGATGGAAGTGTTGAAAGGCATAAGGCAAGATTAGTTGCTAAAGGCTTCACACAGAAGTATGGCATTGATTATGAAGAGACATTTGCACCAGTTGCAATACAAGAGACCATCAGAGTGTTGATTTCATTAGCAGCTCAAAAGAAATGGAGCATTCATCATATGGATATGAAAAGTGCCTTCTTAAATAGGTACTTAGAAGAAGAAGTGTATGTGGAATAGCCACAAGGTTTTGAAGTACAAGGAAAAGAACATCAAGTTTACAAGTTGGAGAAGGCTTTATATGGCCTCAAGCAAGTACCACGAGCATGGTATGCTAGGATTGATGGATTTTTTAGAAGAATGGATTTCAAAGAAGTAAGAGTGAACCTACCCTTTACTACAAACATGAAGGTAATGATATTCTTATTGTAAGTTTGTACGTTGATGATTTGTTGTATATGGGTAGTAGTTATAAGATGAAGGATGAATTCAAAACTACTATGATGAATGAATTTGAGATGAAAGATTTAGGTCTCATGAAATATTTTTTAGGAATGGAGGTTTGTCAAAGTGAGAATGAAATTTTCATTTGTCAAACAAAGTATGCCAATGATATGTTGAAGAAATTTGATATGGTTGATTGTAAACTTTGCTCCACTCTAGTTGCTCATCGAGTTGTGTTATGTAAAGATGATGGTGCTGAAATAGTTGATGAGACAACTTATGGGAGTATTGTTGGAAGTTTGATGTTTCTAACTCACACAAGACCTGATATTGCTTATTCAGTTTCACTTGTTTCAAGGTATATGACAGAGCCATCTGAAATACATATGAAGGCAGCCAAGAGAATTTTGAGGTATGTGAAAGGCACTCTATATTTTGGTATTCATTACTACACTTCTAAAAAGTTCAATCTTGTTGGTTTTAGTGATTCTAATTGGGGAGGTATTTTGGATGACCGAAAGTCTACATCTGGTAATTGCTTTTCTTTCGGCTTGGGTTTGTTTACTTGGAGTTTAAAGAACCAAAGTATTGTTGCCCTTTCTTCTACGGAAGTAGAGTATGTTGCAGTCACCTCAATAGGTACACAAGCATTATGGCTTAGAAAACTTCTTGAAGAAATTGGAGAGATACAGGTTTAGCCTACAGTGATTTTTTGTGATAACATTAGTGCTATCAAATTGGCCAAAAATCTAGTCCATCATAGCAGGACAAAGAATTTTGATTTAAAACATCATTTTATTCGAGATTTGGTGTAGAAGAAGGCCGTAGAATTAAAATACATCAACACGAAGGAACAGTTAGCAGATATCTTCACCAAGGCTGTTGCGAAAGATCAATTTTTGACACTTAGAGATAAGATCGCGAGTCCTCTCAGCATCAAGGGGGAGCATGTTGATAACTGATGCTAGAGTTTCAATTAACTTCCAGTTCTACCATTGTTGAGTATCATACACAAGTATTTTGATTGAGTTCATTGTCTTTTCCGCTGTGCTGCACGTTGACTTTGTTCCATGCACACCACTTAGTTTAGCGGTGATTTCTTTAATTAGAATTTAGGTTTTTGGTAGACTGCTAGTAGTAGTTTTAATCTAAGTTTAGCTTCTAGTCTTCATATTCACCGAACAATGCATGGTTGTTGCATGCATGGACTTTCCTCTACTTTAAATTTTTTTTTCTGAATGTTGCAATCTGTACAACATTGTAATCTTCTTTTATATATGCGTGAATAAAGACAGTATTTTTTAGTTTGCAAAATACAGAACTATGCATGATTCGTATGCTTTGTTAATTGTTCTATTTTTTTTCCTGCTGTTATCTTTTATAACCTTCTGATTAGGAATAAGGCTCTGTTTTAGATTCTACAAATATAACTTATTAGTAATAATTTTAGTTTGATAGATGTTGCATATCCTCTTCCACAACTTGTGCACATGGTAGTCTCCTTAGAAATGTTCTAAGGTAAAATTTGCAAGAAAATATTATGGTTATTTGTGTCTTTTTGTCTAATTTTGACCAATCTTCATTTGACATATTGGATGGTTTTTTTCTAGTGAAAGAGGAAATCACTAATCTCTTTCTTCAATGAGATCTTATATTTTCAATATCTACATCTCATCTCTAGTGCTATTAATTGTTTCAATGTTCATATATAAGATAAAAGCTATGGTATACAATCATTTCCCCAATTTTACAAAACCACACAATGCAAAATGTCCCCATTAGAATTTGAAAATATTCAACACTTAATATAAATATATCTTTTTATGCAAAAAAGTTAGCTTTGATACCAAATGTTGATTTATAAGGTAAAACCACTATAATCTTTTGAAAGAGTATATAAATATTAAATTTATTTATTTAACAAGGATTAACATATTATTAAGATTATGTGATTGTGAAATGAAAAATAAGAGATAAATCAATAAACCATATATAACATGAGATTTGTGTGAATAAACTCTTTTTAGAAAAGAACTTAACATGAGAAAGAAGATAAGCATATACTAATCTTCAAAGGAGATGTATTTTCACACATTAACACTTCAATTTCTAACAACACTCCAATAGTACAGGTGTACCTATAAAAAATCTCATTAAACTACTTTCTCATCCCTCTAATTTATAGAGAAATGAAAGAGGAGTACCGTAACAATTTTTCAAAATGATGTACTATTAAACTAATAAAATACAAAAAATTCCCACATTCAAATGAAGTAGCTTGTCATAAAATTGTAATATATCTCCCAACAAGCTATGAATAGAAAATATAACTTCCTCACTAATAATAAACATCCTTGACTTGTAACTCCCATAGAGTGGCTCATATCTCAAGATAGACATCCAAAATGAGCACCAAAATCATATAATACCCACAAACAAAATTCAAGATACTTCGCTACTCAATTTAGATTGAGAGATTTAATAGAAATACATTTGTAACCATTATCATCAACTCCACCTTATTCATGAATGAAATAACAAGAAACGGAAATATTATAAAATTAATTTTCAATTACAATCTACACATCCAAAGACATATTCCAAAAATTACAATGTATCTTGGCTTCCTCCGCTTCTCTTGAAATTCACTCTTTCCCTTGTTAAATTTCCATTTGATCTCATGGTTATAATTATACAGTATTTAAATTTAGTATAATTCCAATAAGACAAAATAATTTCCACCATCTAGCATTCAATAATAGTTTAAATACCGTTTGTAACAAGAAGCCCAGCAAAATCTTTAAATAGACCAACCCCCACCATTTGAAACAAATAAAAAAACTGTAACAAAGAGATTTAGGGGCGCATCATGTACATGCTGGTTTCTATTCTATTCTATTGTGCTCTTATATTTTCCTTGACAAACATAACACAGACGCTTATCGCTAGAATAAAACCAGTGAAATGATAATATTGTAATTGGTTGGCAGTGTTTTGGAAATTACGGAAGTTTTGATAAATTTAAAATGTGACTCACTCACCATCAATCAAAACACAATACTATCAATTTGTCAAAACGCAAACCTGATTCATAGAGAAAATAAATCAACAAAGCATTTAATACAAAAATTCGAATAGGTTTCTAACGTTAGGGCCAAAGCCAGCCATTGAAATCTGAGAACTACTGATCGAATTCCTGTATCACAATCTTTGCTATTTATCTTGAGATGATTAACGATTTACGTCGAGTATTATTCATGGTGTTTATTATACGATGAAGACGAAAGTGATGATGATGACGATGATGAAGAAAAACAATAATAAAATGAAAATGCAGAGGCGTGGGTGGGCGTTCTAGCACTTCTAGGAAGAAGCAGCAATGATGGGCTTGCCACGCCAGCCGAGCATGAGGTACCCATCACAGGGGAAATGTTGAGCGAGAGCGATAATCTTCTCACCGTCGCCTAGATCGATCTCTCCTTCGCTTCCCCGCTTAGTATTACCCTGATCTTCCTCCAAATTTCTGATCATGCAGGTCTCCACTCTGTACATCTAATTGTATTTCTTGATATGGTCACAGAACTAAAGCTTCTTATGACCAAATTGTAGAAACCCCTATTCTCATTGACTTTTGACTTTGTTTGATTTTTCTTTTTTTTGATCATTTTTTGGTTCTTTTTGGTGTTTTTTTGCATAAAGAGGAATAATGCGATTTTGAAAAGAATTTGCTAATAAATTCAAATTAAATATTGCAACACTAGAAATGATAGAATCTACTGAGTATAATGCTGCCAAAGAGTTTATTGATCTCTTACAATGATTACAAATAAGATCTAACAACATGCAATCTAAAAAGCAACAACTTTATATGAAAAAGATGATTATTGCAACAAGCTGAGAGATTAATGAATTTTTGTGCCCATCATATAGATCCACTTTTCCCCTGCGCCAGATGATAGAAAATGCATCCAATGAAGTATGTGCCCCAACTGGAGATGGCAGTCTGCCAAAATAGAAGGCAATTTTCCCAATGCAAGAGGTACGGCCTGGTACTGGAAAAGTACGACCCTACAACAATAGTACGAATTTTGTAAGAGCAGCAAACAATAAAAACTATAGACCTTATTTGATATCTCCAGATCTCAGGATATAGGCGCCTGTAAATAACAATCTCTTCCGGATGAATTCTACACTGAAAACCCTGAATATATTTTCGACTGTGAAGCTCTGTGATAACTTCTGGATGAAGATATCTCTCTAAAAGCAATAGATCAGCTGGTATTTCATAGCCTCTAAATTGCAACACTGAAGATGGCTCGTTCTCCAATGCCAAACAAAAAATGGAACCCTTGGCTCTATTCTCAGAAGAAGACTTGATCAAAAATTCAATTTTCAACATAATGAGCTCCATTTTCAATGAAAACCCTTATATCCTCAAGAGGGTCGACTTTTTCATCAAAAGGCATCATTTAAATAAAAGTTGAATTTTAACTTTTAATTTTTCAATAGTCTTGACGCACTTTTAATTATAAAATATAATTAAAAAATGGCCCCCTTCAATGTTGGTCGAACCCTTCAAGAAATCACTTAAGTTATAATATTAAATAATATTATAACTTTATAATATAAGCTTCAATAATTAATATTTAATTTGACAATTAAAATATTAATATCTTTCTCAATTTACATCCGATTAACGAACTGTCTGAAGCTGGAGAATAAGTGATTGATTTTGCTCATGACCAAACCATACTGCTAAAAATAGCAGGGGTGCTCCGCTAAATGACTAATACTGCTAAAAATAGCAAGTCAGGCAAACGACGTCCGAATGAGCCCGAATGAAAGCTAACTGGTAAATTCTGACGATCTAAAGCCAAGCCAAGCTCCAACAAGACCCTCTATCCATCCTATCAGCCTATGAGGGTCGCATAATAGGCTAATCATAATCTCCGAGAGATGTCAACTGGAAGGGGACATGACAGTCCACCCCTCCTGAAATTGCTTGTCCTCAAGCAATCTCAACTCTGGATGCTGTAAAATATCCTCGCTCTCCCACGTAGCATCCTCCACTGGCAAATCTCTCCATTTCACCAAATATTCCCTGATAGTCCTCCTACACAACTATCTCTCTTTGTACTCTAGGATAGACTTAGGTACTAAGATCAACTTTCCCTCATCATCTAAGGGAGGTAAAACTACTGAAGGCACCACATGGTGTCCCAACGCCTTCTTGAGATGTGACACATGAAAAACATTGTGGACCTTGCTATCTGCCGGAAGCTCTAGCTCATAAGCAACTTCTCCAGCATGCCTCAGAATCCTGAAAGGACCATAATACCATGGCTTAAGCTTCTCTGAACCACTCTTCCTGAGAGTAGACTGACGGTAGGGCTGCAACATAAGATAAACCATGTCTCCCACCTCAAAAGACTTCTCTATCCTCTTCTGATCTACGTACTGCTTCTGCTGATTATGTGCCTTGGCAATATTGTCCTTGAGAGCCTTCATAGTGTCCTAACTCTCCTACAATAGACCTCCAGCACTCGGCACTCTACTATCACTCAGTAGCAAATCCAGAAAGCTTGGCGCCTCATAACCGTACAACGCCATGAAAGGGGACATCTGAATGGTCATGTGAAACGTAGTATTGTAGCAGTACTGGCACAAATAAATCCACTTGACCCAAGCCATTTACTGCCCTGCAATGTAATTCCTGAGGTAACTTTCCACCCACTTGTTCACTATCTCCATCTGACCATCAGTCTACGGGTGGTAACTGTTGCTCGGTGTAAGATCAGTCCCACAAAGTCTGAACACCCCTGCCAGAAGTGACTCAAGAACTGACTATCCTTGTCACTAACTATACTTCGAGGCAACCCATGTAATCTGAAGACCTCACGAAAGAAGACCTCTGCTACCTGTGTAGCTGTGTAGGTTGTGGTGATCAGAAAGAAGTGGGCATACTTCGTCAACTGATCCACAACTATATATATACAATCTCATCCTTGGGCTCTAGGAAATCTCATAATAAAGTCCATTGACAGGTGTATTCCTTGATATTATGCTATTCTAAATGAGCAAAACAACTAAAAACTATGAAAAACAAAATATCAAGGACACCTCAAGATTAGCCAAAAGAGAGTGACAAAACACTAAAGAAAGTGGATAGCACAAGACAAACAGTTTTACCTTCCTTTGTAGTTGATACTCCTTTGATTGGCCCTTGCTTAAGATGGGATGTGTGCTCCTTGATGGCTCTATTGAAGATCTTTGCTATGTGTTTGGATGCAAATGTAAGTGGATGTGATTGAAAATTGGATTGAGTGCACAAAATGGCAGCACGTAGTTGCAAATTGACTAAGTGTTGAGAAGGAAAATTGGCAGCATAAGGTTATGAAAATCAAAAGTGTTGAAAATGCCCTTGAGGAGGGGGTATTTATAGGGGAACTTGAATTCTCTAGAGAATTCAAGGGTCAAGATTGATCCAACAAGGTTAAGATGAAGGGCTATGGTGGGTTGAGAACCCACAAGCCCTCACATCTTGACATGTGGAGGGTGAAGTGGCCAAGGGTGGATGAGATGGAAATGAGTTGTCAAAAAGGTAAATGAGGTGGAAAATGACATGCACCTTGGGGGATGAGAGGATTTCCACAAAAAGGGATTTCTTGTCCCCAAGTGGGAGTGAAAGGGACATTTGAGAAATTTTAGAATTCCTCAAAAATCTACATGGCAAAAGGAAAGGTGGTTGGGAGGATAAATGTGAATTAAAAATTCACATTCCTAGGATGATCTAGAGGATAAAAGGTGGGCTCCAAAAAGGTGGGACTTAGTCACATGTGGAGATTGTGACAAGTCCAAGGTGGAGATTGTGACAAGTCCAAGGTTGGTCACATGTGAAGATTGTGACAAGTCCAAGGTTCTAGAAGCCTTGGAAGGATGGAATGTGAATTAAAAATTCACATATAAAGGGGGGAATCTAGGAAGAATAAAAAAGAATTAAAAATTCCTTGGGGAATGATTAGGCTTAATTAATTAGTAATTTAGAGGATAATTAGGGGCTAATTAGGATTAAAAGCCAACTTGCAAAAGTTGGAGGATGTGACACATCCTAATCAAGGATTAGGCATGTGCACATCCTTAATGAAGAGATTAGGAAATGGATTAGGATTAGATGAAAATGACATGTGAGGAATTAAATAAATGTAATATTTATTTAATTTATTTGATGAAAAGGGGATTAAGGTATTTAATATTTAATTATTAATTAAATACCTTAGGAATTTGGCAGAATTAAAGATATTAATTAAATAATAGTAATATTATTTGATTAACTCGGATAAGAGGATGTTTAAATGAAAAATGATAAATTTGGATAAATTAATTGTCCAAATTTGGATGTCTACATTTTGCCCCTCTTTGAGATGGTGTTACGAAGTAACGTCATTTCAAAGAATATTAAAATATAGAACCTAGAAGAAGATGGTTAGATTGGGAAAGATGCCCCACTCATCCAAAGGAGTGACTAGGAAGGGAAAAAGAAAATGATGAAAATTAGGGATGAAGGATGCCCCCTCGAGAGGACATGCGGGTTGAAAAGAACACGTATGTGCACTCGAAATAGATGATGCGATGCCAAGGGAGATGAGGAAGATGATGCAAGTGGATGGGTAAGAGAGTAAGTGATATGGAGATGGATAAAGCATAAATGGATGCAGAGACGAAGATGATGTTGCCCCAATCAAGGTTCAAGCCACAAGGGGGTGTGAGGATGGATGGAGTGTTGTCAATGAGGGAATTAAGGATCCCAAAACAACACAAGGATAGGGAAGGATACATCCCACCGAGTGGTATTGATGAGGGAAGGATACATCCCAAAACACCACTAAATGATAGGGAAGAATACCTCCCGCTGATGATGATGAAAGTGTTGTTGATGAGGGAAGGATACATCCCAAAACAACACCAAAGAGATAGGGAAGAATACCAATGGATGATGATGATGGGTCAAGGCCAGTAACAAGACTGGGGACAAGACCAAGGATACGATTAGATGATTCAGGCTAAATGGAATGGATGGGGGTTGGATAGAGATGTGAGATAAGGATGAATGATGAATGGATGGGGGGATATATGATAGAATGGAAAATGAAATGCAATCCTAATGCAATTTGCCATCTTTGGAGCACTGATTTTTGCTATAACATAAGACACAAGACGCCAGGGTATGAAGAACCAAGGCGGATTAGTGTCTAATGCATAAAAAAAACACAATAGACAAGAAGATTATCCCAATACCCCAAAGTCACGAAGACCTTGGTCGGGCCAGGTATTGGAGATAACCACAAGCACAAAAGGATGCCCCAACATAACACAAGACCTCAGGGATCTTGGTGGGTACTATGTGGGACAACCAAGAAGACACGATCAAACAAACGATCAAGATATGCCCCTATGTGGACCAATCAAAACACACCATAATATAATAGATCATGGCGGCCTTGACAAGTGATGATAGGGAGCTCAAATGATAAACAAAAACCAAAAGCATCAAAAGATCGCAATCAATTTCAAATATCCTTTGCCATAGGATCAAGGGGATGTATGGGATTGACGAGGTCTGTTAGGAAGGATGCATCCTGTTGAGACCGATGATGGATACTAAACTAAAAGATCGATATGACATAGGATATTCAAAACTGATTGGATTTATTGATACAAGTGGGTCTTGTTTGTTAAGAACCAGCTAGATAAGGGCGTAGCTTGACGACGCGACACGAGAGACATGACACAAGATAGGAGACTAACACCTCCTAGCAACCTAGGGGCTCGGCGGCCGATCAAAGATTAGACTTGCCTACGTGGCAGCGCAGAGCCCTCGTAGTTTGATAAAAGGCTGACAACTGACCAGGATGGAGATTTCGATGGATGACCAAGATAGGATGGAGAACAGGAGAAAAGTGGACAATATAGATCGATGATGCATGGAACCCCGGGGGCGATGAAAGCGCAGGGGTAATGTAGTTTGACAAGAGGCCACAGACAACGGACCATGACAGAGATTTTGATGGATGACCAAGATAGGATGGAGAACAGGAGAAAAGTGGACAATATAGATCGATGATGGATGGAACCCCGGGGGCAGATCAAATGATCGACCTTGCCTACATGGAAGTGCAGGGGCAACGTAGTTCGACAAGAGGCCACAGACAACGGACCATGATGGAGATTTTGATGGATGACCAAGATAGGATGGAGAACAGGAGAAAAGTAGAAAATATAGATCGATGATGGATGGAACCCCGGGGGAGAATCAAATGATCGACCTTGCCTACGTGAAAGCGCAGGGGCAATGTAGTTCGACAAAAGGGAACAGACAAGTGATGATGAAAGATGATGAGATAACCTTAGATAAGGGGTTAAAATGAGGGAACTGACATGACGGAACAAGATAGACCGGTTGGATTGGATTGGAGGATGATGGTGATCACGAAGCTCAGGGATGGGATAGTTATCCAAGTTATCAAAGATGAAGTGGGTGAATGACATGCCATAGAGATGAATGATGAAATGATGAGTGATGAGATAGAAAAGATGTGCAAAAGAAGTAGAAGTGATGACGATAAGATAGATGACATTGGATTGCATGGGAAGCCTATAGCTAGATACCAATGACAAGGGATTATGAGATGGGATGAGGGAGGGGGGAGGATGGGGGGAGGAAAAGGATTGTTTGGGTGGATTGGATAGAGGGATAAGGATTTGGATGAGGAAAAGGTGACCAGATGGATAGATGACTGATTATTGGAACTAGAAGGTGAAGGGCGGGAACAGGTGGAAGATTACTCAGAATGAGTAAACGATTGATCAAGATTATGGAATGAGAGTGTGAAATGATAGAAGGAGGTTTGATGAAGGTTTGAGATGATAGGAGGTTTGATGAATGGTTACATGGAATGAGTGAATGGATTTATTAGAATAGATGAATAGGACAAAATTGAAGAAGATGGAGGGAGGGATCTTAAGACTTTGTTCGGTATCCAAAGACATTGACTGCAGATGGATGAAAGCTCAGATTAGGGGTGTGGCTAAGCTCAGATTGGGATAAGATTAAATCTCAGATGAGGATTGGATTGAAGAC
The DNA here is from genome assembly GCA_007258455.2 of Sequoia sempervirens. Taxonomy (NCBI): domain Eukaryota; kingdom Viridiplantae; phylum Streptophyta; class Pinopsida; order Cupressales; family Cupressaceae; genus Sequoia; species Sequoia sempervirens. Next base: position 7,944 of record VDFB02233664.1, on the reverse strand, counting down.
GAGAATGATTGAAGGATATGATTGGATTGATTCTACACCGAGTTCCAGGGCTTAAAGGGCGTAAGGTGTTGACAAGCAGATTTTTCCCGATTTGGCAATTTTCAAAAATTGTCAAATTTTGCCATTTTAGGAAACTTCATGGTCGTATGTTTGAGAGTCCCAATTTTTTCTGAGAAATACCCATTGGTGAGATATGATGAATTGCCAACTAACATCCCAGATATGAGATATGCATTTTGAGTTATGAGTGAAAACAATTTTTCAAAATGTTGGAGAAAAACACTAAATTGGGATTTTGAGGGTCAAGATGAAACTTTCAGGCCCCAAAAATGGGTCAAAACGGGGTCCAAAAATTTTCAAGGAAATCCACTCGTCGTGTAATGCAACTCCCCATCAAATTTTAGCTCAAACGGACACCTGAGTAAAAAGTTATGGCCTCCGGAAGTGTCAATGTAAAAATCAAAAATCAATTTTGAAAATTCCAAAATATGGGTTTTGTTCGCGGGGGAAAATGAGGAACTGGGTCGAAATCGGTTTTCCGAAAAAGATAGCAAAAATGTGATTTTTGGGCAAGATAAAGGGTGCGCCACAATGGGGCGTATGCGCCCCGGGAGGGGCGCCAGCAGTGAGCCTCCCTAAGAAGTGGTCCTTGTGGGCGGACCATGGCGCCCGAGGCCCGAGGCAGCCCTGGGAGGCCCGGTCAGCCGGCGAGCAGGCTTATGCGATGGGTATACAGGAAGCCCATGGCAGTGAGCATGAGGCCGGTCAGCCTGGCGAGGCCCGGAACATGCCCGACCCGGCCCGAACGCCCGGAGAAGCGAGGAGCCCGCCCGACAGGCGGACCTGCGACCCGAGAAGTGGAGCATGGGCAGTCCTTGTCGTGAACCATGCAAGAAGCGGGCCCTTGTGACAGGCGGATACACCCCAGGAAGGTGGTCCCACCCCGATGGGGCAGATACACCCCGCAAGGGCGGAGCCGCCCCGAAGGGACGAACACGCCCCGACTAAGGGGTGGAGTGGCTATGAAAAAGAAAAGAATAATGAGGGATGGAACAAGGGACTTTTGAGAAAAGATAAAAGATTGAAAAGATGTGTAGAAGAAGCAAAAGTGATGGCGATGAGATAAAGGGCATTGGGTTGCATGGAAGGAGGCCTATAGCCAATACCGATGACAAGGGATTGTGAGATGGGATGAAAGAATGGATAGAGATATAGGGATGGGGGATGGGAGGGATTGTTTGGATGGATGGGAATATAAGGATTGGGAGATGAAGGGGATGGATATAAAGATAAGGATGGGGAGATGAAAGGGATGCTGTGATAGATGTATAGGGAGATGAAGGGGTGTTGTGATAGATGGAGATGAAGAGACGAATGGGGAGATGGAAGGGATGCTGTGATAGATGGATAGGGACAAAAGGCTTGGGAGATGAAAGGGATGCTAGGATAGATGGAAGGAATGCTAGAATAGAGGGATAGGGAGATGAAGGGATGTTATGATAGATGGATACGAAGATACAGATGGGGAGATGGAAGGAATGCTAGGATAGATGGATAGGGAGATGAAGGGATGTTATGATAGATGGATACGAAGATACAGATGGGGAGATGGAAGGAATGCTAGGATAGATGGATAGGGAGATGAAGGGATGTTATGATAGATGGATACAGAGATGAAGGGATGTTATGATAGGTGGATATGAAGATAAGGATGGGGAGATGGAAGGGATGCTGGGAGAGATGGATACGAAGATACAGATGGGGAGATGGAAGGAATGCTAGGATAGATGGATAGAGAGATGAAGGGATGTTATGATAGATGGATATGAAGATACAGATGGGGAGATGGAAGGGATGGTAGGATAGATGGATAGGGAGATGAAGGGATGTTATGATAGATGGATACGGAGATGAAGGGATGTTATGATAGGTGGATATGAAGATAAGGATGGGGAGATGGAAGGGATGCTGGGATAGATGGATACGAAGATACAGATGGGGAGATGGAAGGAATGCTAGGATAGATGGATAGGGAGATGAAGGGATGTTATGATAGATGGATACAAAGATACAGATGGGGAGATGGAAGGGATGGTAGGATAGATGGATATGGAGATGAAGGGATGTTATGATAGATGATGTCTCCAAGGACTATGTCACAAAGGAAGCCGATGCCCCCACTCTAGATATGTCATATATGATGAGGCATGAGGGATGGGAGATGAGTGGATGGGAAGATAAAGGAGATGACTAGAGGTGGATAGGATGAGTGACCAAGGAACATGATAGAGCATGGAGGAAGGGAATGTAAACCAAGAGGTGGCCAAAGCATGTATAGATAGGTGCCCCTGTTTTGATCAAGATCACAAGAAGGATGGAGGGAATGGGAGATAAACGAGATGGTAGGATGCGGAAGATAGATGGGGTGGGGGGATTTATGAAGAGGATGGATAACAGGAAGATAGGTGCATAGCTGGAAGCATAGCGGATGGAGGGAATGCATATCAGGAAGTTGCCCCCAAGTGTAGATGGGGATTTACGCATGATGCCTATTTTCTAGGTTTTCATCATGGTACTTATCCAAGGCGCTTGTTTGCCAAGTTTTCACCATTGGACGAATTATTTCTCTTTACTTTTTTTTTTTTTGAATTTTTGAATTTTTGAATTTTTGGATAGTATGTAGAAGGAGATGGATAAGGATAGGGAGGCAAATGAGTGGATTTAGAAGACATGCGATAAGGATATGGACGGAGGACTCAAGCATCAAGTTCTATATGAGGTAGTAAGAGCCCATGTTCGAACTGACTGTTGGATGTTGGTACAAACTTATGCATGAGGATAAATTAGAGGGATTTGAAGGGGTTGATACATGGGATAATGGATGGGATGCTGGAAAGGGTATGGATAGAATGATGGGGTGGACATGTGATGAGGAGATGTGTTCAGGATCAACATTGGCACATGTGGTGCTGGATGTGAAAAGATAATAGGATTAAGGGATGGAGAATGTGGGGATAATGGAGGAGATGGAATGGTGACTTTTGGGACATAAGGACCCAAAACAGACTTAGGAGATGAAAGGGGTGTATGAATAGCTTTTAGATTAGCGACTTTGGATGTTCTAACAATTTTTTCATGTGATGGCATTGCATCTTTTTTCTTTGGGATCCACATGGTTTTGATCTTTGCTTTGGTGGCTCTTTGTGAGCTATAGATTTGATTTTGATTTGGGATTTTGTTTTTCTTTTCTTTACCATGTCTTTTAGAGGGGACATGGGAAGCTTTAGGTTCATGTGGGTGTTTAGATTGATGCATTTTTCCTCTTGCATCCAAAGTGCTTTTAGTAGCCATGGGATGGGTGTGATGAGATGGATGGTGTGGAGCAACGAAGATAGGAGCATGGGGATTATGCGTAGACAGAGGATGTGCGGGTATGTGCCTTTGTTGATCTTGATTAGGGGACATGTGAGAGGGATGTTTATGATGGATGAAATGGATAGGAGATGAATGGATGAAAGGATGAGATGGAGGAGGTGATCTTGGGATATATGGATCCAAGATGGATGGAGTGAATGAAGGATGGGATATGGTGGATGGAGGGATGTAAGGACCCAAAATGGATGGAGCAGATGAAGGAGGGATATGGACGGTGGTTTTGAGGTGACATGATAGAGGAGGAGGGATGGCAACATATGTTCTAGTGGGGCGATGGGAAGAGACGACATTTCTTTTGGGAAAGGCTCGTTGAGGATGTCTAGAGGTTGTACCAACATCTTTAGATTGTGAGTCTTGGGAAATAGGTCCAAGACCTTGCATGTAGACTTGTTCTTTGACTTGGATGGGCTCTAAAATACCTTGCTCATGAAGGCCTAGACCTTTTCCTTGATAGTTCATTCTCTTGAGCATTCGGTCTAGGACAGGATTTGTGTTATTCTGAAAACATGACGCGAGTCCATTATTAGGTGGAGGATGATGGGCGGTAAATACACTATGCTTTTCTTCTGCGAGGAGGCCACCATGGAAGAATGTGAGAGTACCAAGGGGATATGCAAGCGGTGTAGGTATAGTAGTTTTAGGTGATAATGGGGGATCATGAGAGGGAGATGGTGGGATAGCAGCATGTGGAAAGGTGATGTCAGAAGAGGGATTAGGGGATATGATAGGATCTAGATTTGTGGTAGTAGGCTCATGCGGTGGAGATGAAGATGGAGCGGTGGAGATAAGGGGATCATGGGGTGGAATGGATGGGGGACTGTGATCTTGAGGTGGACTAGATAGGATGGTAGGATCTTGATCTGGAGAAGGGGATATGTTGGCATTCTTTGGATTAGACTCTTGGCATGACTCATCTTGTGTGGATGGCATGATAACGGAGTCTTGTTGGGACTCTTCAAGTGGGGAAGATGGAGGGATGGAAGATCCATAAGGTTCATTGGAATGGGTTTTGGTGCTACTAGGAGTGGGAGGAGTGGATTGGATTTGGGTATCTTCGATGGATTGGGTAGATCTAGGAGTAGAGGGAGGGGATTGGAATTGGGTGTCTTTGATGGATTCGGTGGTTCTCATAGTAGGAGATGTGGGTTCAATGGATTTAGTGGGTTCAATGGTTTCAATGGTTTGATCAGTGCTAGGGGTGGTAACAACAATGATAGGTGTGGTATGGAGAAGGCTCTCATCACTAGTTACCATGGATGATGGATTGGGATGGCATGGTTCCATGACTTCAAGATGTGGAGTTGGGGGTGGCTTCTTTGTAATGAATCCTTGGAGAACTTCTGAAATGAGAGACTTGCATATGGTTGGCTTGGCTGGGGTGGTAGAAGTGGATGAGGGATTATGGATTAGTGGGGGATTAGGACTAGGGATTGGTGGGCTAGGATTAGATAGGGGAATGGGATTGGCTTCAGGACTAGGAATAGATGGGGGATTAGGATTGGATGGAGGACTAGGAGTAGATGGATGAATGGGATTGGACGGAGGACTAGGAGTAGATGGAGGACTAGGATTGGACGGAGGGTTAAGGTAGGGATATTGGAGTGGTGAATTAAGATAGGGGGACATGGATTGTGGATTAGGATAAGAGGATATAAGTGGTGTAGTGGAACAAGAGGGTGTGGGGGATGGATTATAATAAGGGTATTGGGATGATGGATTAGGATGAGGATATGTGGATGTAGGATTAACGTAAAAGGGTGTGGATGTAGGATTAAGATAGGAAGGTACGAATGTAGGATTAGAGTGAGTAGATTGGCATGGAAGATTAGTGTAGTGGGCGTATGTGGATGAAGGATTTAGATAGGAGGATGTGGATGGGGGATTAAGATGGGGGTATTGAGATGGTAGACTAGGATAAGAGGATATGGGTGTTGGATAAGAGGATGATGTAGATGAAGGGTATGATGGATATGACAGATATCCCTTGTCAAAGGTAGCAGAAGCAACATGATTAGGCATGGACGAAGACATAACGGGATAACTTGAGGGGGTGATTGGATTTTGGAAAGTGGGTGGAGAAAGCTTACTAGCAATGATAGTGTCAAGGGGGTCTATGTCTTATTCCTCTTGATCAACAAGACTTTCGTTATCGTTGTCAATGTAATTAGGGTTTCCCTTGACCACTATTGATGGAGGATAAGGATTCATGATGGTGAAAGGATAAATAGAATGGATCAAAGATTTTGGATGGAGATGGATGAAAGCTCAAATTGGGATTTAATTCAAGCTCAGATGAGGATTGGATTAAAGCTCAGATTAGGATGATTGGATGATGTGATGGGATCGATTATGACGATAAGATTTGATTATCAAAAGATGATTGTGACACCGAATCTACTTCGAGATGGAAGTAGGTTGATTGGGTCGAAGGTGAAGGGATTGGATTGGATTGGATAAGTTTGATTGGATTTTGAATTGGATTGGATTTGGATTGGATTAGATTTGATTGGATTTGAATTGGATTGGATTTGATTGGACTTGATTGGATTAAGGTTGGATTGGATTTGATTGGATTTGATTGGATTGGATTTGATTGGACTTGATTGGATTAAGGTTGGATTGGATTTGATTGGATTTGATTGGATTTGATGGGATTAGATTGGATTTGGGATTGGATTGGATTGGATTTGGATTTGATTGGATTTGAATTGGATTGGATTGGATTTGAATTGGATTTGATTGGATTTGGATTGGATTTGATTGGATTTGATTGGATTGGATTTGGATTTGATTGGATTAGATTGGATTATGAAAGGTGTGAGAGAAAGATCTCAAGCTTGATCACGTGAGATTACCCTTAGTAACCCTAGAACTTTGATTGATTAATAGGATGATTACGGCACCGAATCCACCTTAAGCTAGGAATGGATTGATTGGGCCGATGATGATAACTTACAACACCGAATTCACCTCAAGATGGAAGCGAATTGATTGGGTTTGAAGTTAAAGACTAATAATCAATTTCAAGTGCTATAGTCAATTTAGGTAACCACTTAGTAATACAAGGTTAGGACGGTTTGGCTATAGGTGGTGTTTGGAGATGCAAACGGTAAGAAATGATTGGTGGATTAGGAAGAAATTAGAATGAATAGGGGGTTAAGGATAATTGTGGAGAATGTATGGGGATTTAGAATGGTTGAACGAAAGTTTGGAATAATGAGATGGAGGTTTAAAAGGGATAAATGGAGGTTTTTGAAGGTTTAAAGTGACAAAACGAAGGTTTGGGATGATGAGGTAATGGTTGGGAATGGTGAAATGAAGGTTTAAAGGCCGAGTGAATCCAAATGGGGGGATTTCAGGTGTTCAGGAGGGCGTAATTGCACTTCTGCAGCAAAACAGGGGCATAGCCGCACTTCTGCAGCAAAACAGGGGCGTAGCCGCCCTTCTGCAGCAAAACAGGGGCGTAGCCGCACTTCTACAGCAAAATAGGGGCATAGCCGCACTTCTGCAGCAAAACAGGGGCGTAGCCGCCCTTCTGCAGCAAAATAGGGGCGTAGCTGCACTTCTGCAGCAAAACAGGGGCGTAGCCGCTCTTCTGTAGCAAAACAGGGGCGTAGCTGCACTTTTGTAGCAAAATATGGGCGTAGCCACCCTTCTGCAGCAAAACAGGGGCGTAGCCGCACTTCTGCAGCAAAACAGAGGCTTGGTTTGATGCAAATGGCTATGGCAAGGACTTTAAAATGATAATGATAAGGCCAAATTGTTAGGAATTCACTAGTTTCTCACAAGAAAACACTCCCAAGCAAATAGAACCCTATGATTAGTGTTGAGGGTATGGCAAAAGTGGTCTTAATCTAGGATGCACAAGGTATCTAGGGAGTCCTCGATATACTCTCGGTACGTGAGGCACAACTGTGAACACCAGCCCGTCACAAGCATGAGTCGGGAACCCCAGCGAGATACTGAAGGGCTCGGACCAACTCTTCATGTCTATCTAGGTATCACCCTAGCTTCGACGCTTCGCCAATTATGACGTGACTGGATTGGGGTACAACTTTCGCTCTCCCCCCTTTGTATACCCCGTCGGTACGCGTGGTTGGAATCGTCCCTTGGGGTGATGAAATCCCCAAGCAGGTCCCACTATGAAGAAAGCACTAACCGTTTCCAACTACTCCCCAGGCTCACACGAAGTGCAAGGGGAAAGCGGAAACAAGCTAATACTCCCTTAGGGTAACACAAAAAGACAAAAAAAATAGCAAGCAACGAATATTATTCCCCTAATTAAGCTATGTTCTTAGATTAATGCAAACAGCAAGGATAATTTTAAAGAAGACTGAGCAAACGGATAGCCCTGCAAGCAAATATTAGATATTTTATCCCGCTTTCTCCATCAACTTCACAAGAATATGCTGCAAAAGGTTAGTACAAAACACATGTATCCCTGCAAGAACAACATTAATGAGAAAAAGAACAATTAAATCTGAAATCAAAACACCAATTTTACCTTCC
>VDFB02233663.1:0-19131 GCA_007258455.2 Sequoia sempervirens | reverse complement strand
ATTATATTTGAGTATTTATAAGAAAACAAGATTTCCCATTTCAAACCTAAATCTTTAGATGATTGGTGATAGCTTGTATGTTTATGTGATAGATCTAAACTTTGATATTTTATATCGAAAAATAGATTTCTATTAAGTGCATGTAAATGCCTTGCCAATAGATACCTATGCAAGTAATTTATTGTAAAGGCCTTGTCAATATATAATTATGCACAAGTAATTTCTTGTAAAAGTTGTGCCACTATTTCCAATGAAGAAACTCTTGTTGCAAACTACACTTCAGTTGCTACAATACCACCTCGCGAATCTAATCAGGATATGGTGTTACCTTAAAAAAGTTTAAAAGTTATGGTTTGTCAACATTAGAATCAAGCTAAATAAAATTCACTTAGATAGAACGATGACGTAATCAGGTTTATATACTCTCAAGAATATTAATTTATAACGTGAGGGTAATCGCCACAATGAAGAGATTTAAAAATAACATGTTCAAAAATCAAAAATACAAACTATGAATCAGAAAAAAAGAAAAAACTGAAAAAAAATCATTTACAAAATCAATCCATTGCATGCATAAAAAAACTGTATATATTTCCTAGCGCCATTCCCAAAAAGCTTTAACACAAGACACAATAAATTATACAAAGAAAGTACCAGAATTATCATTTTCTCTAAAGCTTGAAATCTTAATGCGTAAGACTAGAGAACGCTATGAAGAGGAAATTGTTGACAAGAAAGACAATTAGTTGTCAATCCAATCACCGTTATTATTAAAGGGTGGGTTTTCTCAAATCTATAAGCTGAGAAGGCTCCATCAAAATTTAAAATTAACTCTATCAAACCATTGGAAAGCAATATTGTCGTAATAGAGTCAATTAAATCCAACAAATGGAGAAACCATGCATGCAAGATCAAGATAAAAATTTAGAAAAAAACTTAACAAAAAGGGAGGAAAACTATTGAATAAATAAAATATTTAAGATAAAATATATGAGACTAAAGCAAATAAGAAACACTTCAATAAATTATTGAATAGAAAATTACATAACAATTTGATTATTTTTGGATGATTACAATGGCAGTGGTGTTGTTATATTTATAGATTCAATGAAATCTCTACAATATTTTAGAAAGAGTAAGAGACATCCCAAAAAGGGAAAAATCTGGATGTTTCCATATTTTGGAATATTGGATAAGTGTAATCTTTATCATGAAGCTTTTTTAATGCATTCCACAAATAAACATTATTTGCATCACCCCCTCATAATGTTTATTTGGAGAGGATAATTACAAACTTTACTTAGACAATGTTTTTGTAAATATATGAGCAACTTGATTTTTTGTTCCACAAAAGTTTAACTCCACTTCTTGACTTTCTATCAAATGAAGAACAGAATGATGATGCACTTCTGTATGTTTCAATCTAGCATGATATACTTGATTTTTTGCTAACTTGATAGTGCTTTGATTATTGAGCCATAATGCTTCTTGAGACGCCTTTGATGAACCAACATATTCAGCTTTTGTAGATGATAGTGATAGTGTTGCTTGCTTCTTGCTACTATGTGAAATTTGTATTTCTTCTTTTCCTTTAGATGATAGTGATACTGTTGCTTGATTCTTGCTGCTCCATGAAATTGGTGTTTCTTCTTTTCCTTTTGCTTCCTCATATGTACTTGGAGTGTCAACTTGCATAGTTCACTGTCAACACTACAAAACTCACGAATTACAACTCAAGATTTACAAAACCCACAAATTACAGCCCAAGATATAAAAGGGCTCTGCTACCATATTGAATAAATAAAATATTTAATATAAAATATATGAGACTAAAGCAAATAAGAAACACTTCAATATATTACTCAATAGAAAATTACATAACAATTTGATGATTTTTGGATGAAAAATCTGGATGTTTCCATCTTTTGGAATATTGGATAAGTGCAATCTTTATCACTGAAGCTTTTCTAATACATTCCACAAATAAACATTATTTCCAACAAAAACAAATGATAGTTGAGTTCCATTACAACTAAAATTGTTAGAAAATGGAAAAGAAACAATACTAGAAAAATTACAGTACACAGTTATGAGATAAGTAAACCAAAAAATTATGAAAAACACATCAGCCATAAAACTGTGATAAAAACCATGAGAGGCAGAGACTATATAATATTATTTATTGTCAAAATTGTGAAATATAAACAAAGAAAACTTACAACCTAGATTTACCAACAAATAGTTATAGAACCATTACAACCAACGAATGGTTCCAAAAAAATAAAAATATTTTATTTTAATATCCTTGCTAAAATCTGATTTGTGGGAAAGTTTCTCATTTCTAAAAGATTTTTTAGTCTATTGAAATCTTTTTCCTTCAAAGTCTTTGTCAAAATGTCAGCAAACTTGATCTTTGGACCTACAATAAGAAAGTTTGATTTCTTTATTTTTAACTAGTTCTTGATGAAGTGAAATTTGATTTCTATGTGATTTTTTCTTCCATGGAAGACTTGATTTTTGGAAAGTGCAATGGCTAATTGATTATCACATAATATAATTGTTTCTTTCATTTACAGTTGCATCAATGCTCCAAGAATCTTTCGTAACCAAACTATTTGACAACTTGCTGAAGTGGTTACCACATATTTTGTGTTTGCTGAGAACAATGCAACAATGGGTTGCTTATTTGAAGACCATGAAATTACACCTAAATCAAGAATTAAAGCATACTCTAAAGTAATTTTTCTATCATATTGGTTTCCTGCTTAATGACTATTTGTATAACTAGTTAACTTCAAAACACCATTCTTTTCATAAAAAAAATTCATGATTTGTAGTCACTTTCACTTACTTGATTATTCTTTTACTTGCTTGTAGATGAGTATCATGTGGATCATCCATGAAACTGCTTATCAAGCTTACTGCATACATGATATTGGTCTTGTTGTAGTTAAGTACATTAAGCTTCCAACCAAACTTTTATACAAAGTAGAATCTACCTTTTTGCTTTCATCTTTTTTTCTCAACTTCACACCCATGGCAATAGATGTAATTCTTGGTTTGTTACTTTCCATCCTAAACCTTTTCAAAATATCATTTACATACTTTTCTTGTGAAATTAAAATCCCATCACTATTTTTGAGTTACTTCAAGACTAAGATAACAGTGCAACAAAGCAATATCAATCATCTCAAATTCACTCTTTATTGTCACTAAAAATTCTCCAAGCATGTTTTCATTATTCCCAATATAAATCAACTTCAATTGGTCCACATGAGTGTACTAGCTCCAATGGCTCTGAAGTTCTTCAAACTAAAAAATGGTTCTTTGTGGTGCTCTCCAATAATGCATCCTTCACATTCTTCATTTTGTGTTTGGATAAATGGTAAACATATTAGCATGTTCTTTCCATGCAAAAGATTTAGTTCACCAAAATTCAAATATCAAAATCTAAGATGCCATAACCACTGTGTATCTTTTACAAGAGCATTGAAACTTAAATGAATATTGTTTCTAATGTTAAAAGAAAACATATTATTAGCAGTCATGGGTATTTTGATTATCAACTTGTTTTTATGATCAACAATAATGCATGCACCATTTTCAAATTTGATTGTGTGGCCTCTTTGCACAAATTGACCTACACTTAACAAGTTATATTTTAAGCCTAGTATATAAAATACATCACCAATATATCTTTTCTCACCTTGTTTTGTTGTGATTAATATCCTTCCTTTCTCCATGATTGGTGTAGTTGTATTATTTCCCATCTTGACTTCTTATTTGATAGACTCATCCAAATTCTAAAATTTTGAAATATCTTTTCATGGCCTATTATATGATTACTCCACCTACTCTCAACATACCATTTGTCTTCATTTATTTCCTCTTTTAGGATACATGTTAGCAATACATATTCTTCCTCACCTTCAACTTCATTTTCATATTGGGCTTCTTGTTTACTTTCATCTGCAATCTTTCTTCTACATTCAGATGTAAATTTTTTATACTTTTGACAATAATAACATTGAGTGAATGATTTATCATACCTCTAAAAACCTCTACCTCTTTGCTAAAAATGTGCTTTACCTTTGCCTCTTGCTTGAGTGAAACTACAAGTTTCTTCATCACTTCTATTGCTTCTTTGACCTCTACCTCTTTGTAGAAAATGTCCTCCTCTTCCTCTTGAATTTCTACCTCTTCCTCTTTGTACAAAAGACGCTTCAAATGTTGCTTCTTTTTCTTTCATGGATACATTACTCATAAAAATTTGATCTAATGACTCCTTTTTAAATTTATTTATTCTATGCTCATGTGTGTACAATGAACCCATAAGCTCATCTATAGATAAAGTCATTAGATCTTTATGAAGGAAGAGGCAGAGGATAGGTGTAATGCCCGCTAGGAGATAGTAACAAGGGTTTCAGATCAAGACCAACAACCTATAAACATAGGCAACATGACTCAACTAGAAAATGATAGGAACATGACAACACATGACATAAAGGTAACAATGCTTCCAGATTCTAAATACATGAACACACCACGATTACAAACATAATGCTGTCTTAAGAGAAGTGTCATCACAATGCCGCATGGGATATCCTGGCAAGTCTTCTTAGGTCCGGCCCCCATCTCGGGATATCCTGGTAACCTCTAACGACTCCCGGCCCCACATGCTAACCAAAGCGGAATCAGTTATCTTTCGAAGGGACAAGATAACGATCTTGCCATTCCATGCCTTCTCGTCTCATCCCAAGTCTATACAAGCACTTGCGTCCATGAGCGAGGCAAAATTAATCTTTTTAGATGATAGTACCACCTATGCTAATTAATTGATTTAAGTTTTCACTGAATTAACCCATTTACATTGAGATCTCCTGGCACCACTTTGTGTGCCGGCCCTCAATGCAAGCCACTTCTCTAAGACAACACGTGGAACTATGCCACCACCAAAGGTACTCAAGTACAATCTCGGAATGATGAATCCCTAATCACGACATGAAGTCAACCTATCCCGACCAAGATGACTGGGTTTAACTGGACACATTGCGTGCACTACCCAAGGTAGACTAGGGATGACTAACATAACAACCACCCAAACACATAAAAGAAAGTCCTATCTGGAAGACTTACATATCACTGACTAGATTGTCCCACGCCAAGAAGAAGAAGCATCATAAGCAATATAAAGTAGACTACTTTAGGATTTCGTAAATCCGATTCACTCAACGCATTGGTGCATTACTCAAATTAAATAAAATCAATTCTGGTACAATTACGTGAGTGGTCTAATGTGTTGCAATTATTTCGCAATCTACGCTTGATCATTTAATCATAATGCAAAATTCTCATAATGAAATAACTTCCTATACATTGCCAAGAATAACTTGATGGTGATACACAATTATCATTTTATTTATATATATAAAAAAAAGAAAACATATGTATGAAATGCGTATACTCGACGTATATATAAAACTACGCATTTTATATGTAAATAACACTTAACTATTTACTTTAGTATAAATTTTTCCGAACTAAACCATATTGTATTATTTCATTATTTAAAATATAATGAAAATATATTTCAATATATATATAATATATATATATAAATAATATATATACATATATAACTCATATATATTAAATATATTAATTATATATTTAAATAATAATTTATTATTATATAATAAAACATTGAAATTCAGAATATATATATATATATTAAATAGATATATATAATATATATTATATATATATAATATAATATAAAATACATATATTATATTTAATATAATATATATAAATAAAAATAAAATAAATTATATAAAAAAAATAAAACCAAAGAAATGTCAGGTTTAAAACCCTAAACAAACCTCGGCCACTGAAGCCGCTTAGGGGAGACGCAGGTTCCCCTACATGCTTCCTCAAGACTGGGGGTGACGCCAGCTGAAAACACGCCGCTAAAAAAAAACTGGTTTTTTCTAAAACAAAAAAAAAAATACAAACTATCAATACAAAATTTCATTTACCAGAAAAAAGAAATTTAATGAAAGTTAAGGCATAATATATGCAATATATATATATATGCATATATATGTATATAAATATATATTCTATATTATACATATATATGCATATATAAATGCATATACACACACAGTCATTGCAACAGACTGTAAAAAAATAAAAAAATTTAATACCCAGATTGGAAATTTGAGAAACAAAATGAATTCTCAAAGAGCACCAAAATTCAACACAATAAATTCTAAAATTTCACCCAACTTGATAGAGATTTTCCCAAACCAGGTTCACATAAAACCCATTTGAATCCTTCAATTTTTCTTTCAAAATTTCTCATTAATAACTTGAAGAAATTTCTGTTTCAAATTGTTTTCTAAAAAAAATTTGCAAAGCTCTTCATTTTCAAGTTTGAATGATGAATCTATGATGGGTTTTGAATTTGTAAAGTTTGTTTTTCCAAAACTGTTTTGAGCCATTTCAAACAAAAATTGTTTTTTTTAAACAAAACAAAATTGCATGAGGAAGGAAAGAAAATCATGGAACCTTTTGTTTTCTCCAAGTTTTGAAGAGTCCTTCAATGGAGATTGTGCTCTCTCTCAAATCCTCTCCTCCACCAAGCTTTACCAAATCCTCTTCTACAATTTTTCTCCAAGAATTCTTCAAGTTTCCTCTTGCTCTCTCTCAAATTACCAAAATTTTTTTAAAAAGATCATTCAAAAAACACATGCATTTACCTTATGGCCTCCAAAAAAATGTCAAACCCCTAATTTAGCCACCCACCAAAAGTTATTGCAAACTTGGATATTTTGGATATTTCATTTTTTTTATTTTTTTTTTGAAATTAATAAAACTTCATTTTCCTTTTCAAATGCCTATTACACATTTAAATTCCAATTCTATTTATCCCACCATGCTAACTAAATTCATTTTATTACACAAAATTGAATCCAACTATTACATTTAAAATAAATCATTTTTAAATTTTATTTTCCTACATGAGGAAGCAATACAACTTCTAATGTATATATATATATATATTTGTCTCATTATTTAATAATGCTAATACAATTGGACTAATTTACTTAATCCACAATAAATCTAATTCACGGTTAGATTATTCATCAATTGCATTAAATCAACTAATAAATCAATGAGCACTCTATTATGAATTTTTGGCAATAAAATTAAATAAAGCAACGCCATTTCACTAGGAAATTTAAATCATGCATGCAAAGGGAGACGAGATGACAAGACGAATAGCTTAACCCAACTGACAACCCGACAACCCACTATGGCTAGGGTGATGTCACGACACAGAAACCCAAGCTACTATCTCCCAATCATTTCCGTTGAACAAGGGACATGCTCAGACCTGTGAAATCAGGTGGAGTCAATGTCCTGTACCTGCATCCTGCACACAACCCGAGTGTCGAACATGCATACATATATATATATAAACATCAAAACACACCGTGAAGAGGAAATCGCGGAATCACAGGGCACTCGCGTGCAAGTGATGTGATCCCATCCCCTTCACCAATACAATATCGCTAACTGACGCCTCTAATCATTAATTGCAAAATTAGAACATAAAGCATCAATGATTCACATACAAGATAATTTAATCCACAACATGAAATAATAACATCATCTGATAAAAGTACCATCACATCAAAACATAATGTTTACATCGCTTAATAATTAGTGATCAAAAGTAACCATGTTTATAACCTGCGTGCTAACAAGGCAAAATTATACATAACGAACACTATTCGATCAAAGAACAAAATGGAGGGGTGTTACATCCTCCCCCCTAGGGTCAGGCTTACTCCTGGAAGCCTGCGAACAAATAGGGATAAAGTTCCCTCATCCTAGCTGCATCCTCCCAAGTGGATGATGAGTCATCCCTAGGATCCCACTGGATCCTAACCTGATCAATATCTCGCCCTCGAAGAGCGAGCGTTCTGTGCTCGACCACGGCCACGGGCTCCAAAGCCAGCTGCCTGTCCTCTACCTGCAAAGCATTCCAATCAAGGACATGAGAAATGTCTGGATGGTACGGCCGAAGAACTGATACATGAAATACGTCGTGCACACGCGAGAGACTGGGTGGTAAAGCAAGACGGTAAGCGACAGGACCAATCTTCTCGAGGATCTCGAAGGGTCCAACAAAGCGAGGTGCCAACTTAGAGCCCTTTCCATAACGGATTGGACTCTTTCGTGGGCGCACACGCAAGAAGACTCTATCGCCTATGGAAAACTGACGATCCACTCTATGCGCATCTGCATACTTCATCTGCCTATCCTGAGCTGCCACCAAGTGCTCTCTAATCCTATCCACCTGCTGCTCCA
The DNA here is from genome assembly GCA_007258455.2 of Sequoia sempervirens. Classification (NCBI taxonomy): domain Eukaryota; kingdom Viridiplantae; phylum Streptophyta; class Pinopsida; order Cupressales; family Cupressaceae; genus Sequoia; species Sequoia sempervirens. Next base: position 10,749 of record VDFB02233663.1, on the reverse strand, counting down.
TATCATGCAACATCTCAGGGCCCAAAGTTACTCTGTCCTCTAGCCGATCCCAGCTCAAGGGAGTGCGACATGGTCGCCCATACAATGCCTGGAATGGAGCCATACCGATAGAACTCTGAAAGCCATTATTATAGGAAAACTCTACCAAATAGAGATAGTCCTCCCATCGTGTCTGTTGGTCCATCACATACATACGCAACATGTCTTTGAGGATCTGATTGACCCTCTCAGTCTGTCCATCTGTCTCTAGGTGGTAAGCTGAATTGAAGTTCAACTGTGTTCCCATCGCATGCTGTAATGACATCCATAGAGCTGAGGTGAACACTGGATCCCTGTCAGAGATAATCCGACGTGGAATACCATGCAACCTCACTATATCCTCCATGAACACTCTAGCTACGGATGATGCGGTATAGGAAGAACGCATAGGTGAGAAGTGTGCTACCTTCGTCAACCTATCCACTGTTACCATAATTACATCATGTCGTCTCGAAGAGTTAGGTAACCCAACAATGAAATCCAATGAGATTATATCCCATTTCCATTCTGGCACTAAATGTGACTGCAGGAGCCCAGCTGGATGTTGGTGTTCGGCCTTTACCCGCTGACACTCAAGACATCTCGACACAAAATCCGCAATATCTCGCTTCATCCCTGGCCAAAAATATAACTGACGCAAATCAGCATACATCTTCTTCACCCCTGGATGGGCTGAATAAGGTGCACGATGTGCTTCAGTCATGACCAAAGCGCAAAGCTCACATGATGGGGGAACGTATATGCATCCCGTGTGTCTCAATATCTCGTCAGCATCTAGAGAGTATCCTGAATATCTACCCTCAAGGGGTCTTCTTGCCTCTATAACCGATCTAACATCCTGATACCAACTGTCGGCTGGGAGGGCAGAGAGGATCCGACTCCGCAAATCAACAATAAGAGTCAACTCAGATATCTCATGCCTTCGCCTACTGAGGGCATCTACAACCACATTCTCCTTCCCTTGGATATACTTCACCTCGAAGTCATATTCATAGAGAAACTCCATCCATCGCCTTTTCCTAGCATTAAGGTTAGGCTGCGTGAAGATATACTGAAGACTCCTATGATCACTATGCAGCTCAAACCTATGCCCAAGAAGAAAGTGCCTCCATCTCGTCAATGCATGGACCACTGCTGCCAACTCAAGATCGTGGGTAGGATAGTTTAGCTCATGATCCTTGAGCTTTCGTGACTCATATGCAATGACGCGACCCTCGTGCATCAATACTGCACCTAATCCCTCCAAGGACACATCCGTACAAACAACAAAGTCCCCAACAGGATCCGGTATCGCAAGTATAGGTGCACTGGTCAACTTCCCCTTAAGACACTGAAAGGCGGTCTCACACTTCTCAGACCATTCAAACCTCTTTCCTTTCCTCTGAAGGGAGGTGATAGGATGCCCTAGCCTCGAAAAGTCCTGCACAAAGCGCCTGTAATAACCCGCTAGCCCCATGAAGCTACGTATCTCGGCCACATTCATGGGCGTAGGCCAATCTAAGATCGCTTGGATCTTTGTAGGATCCACTGAAATACCCTCTCCAGAGATCACATGACCAAGGTATTGGACCTCAGTCCTAAATAATTCACACTTCGACAAGTTAGCATACAACTGATTATCTCGCAAACACTGCAATACTTGTCGCAAGTGCTCCTCATGTTCCTCCATTGTTCTAGAATATACCAAAATATCATCTAGGAACACAAGAACAAACCTATCAAGGTATGTACGAAATACCCCATTCATAAGACTCATGAACACTAAGGGTGCATTCGTCAACCCAAATGGCACAACCGTGAACTCATAGTGACCATACCGCGTTCGGAATGCGGTCTTATGAATATCTGACTCAAAAATTCGAAGCTGATGATATCCTGACTTGAGATCAATCTTTGAAAAGATGGTAGCACCCTTGATCTGATCGAATAGATCGTCAATCCTAGGAAGAGGATACCGATTTCTGATGGTCACTTTGTTCAACTGTCGGTAATCAATGCATAACTGAAGTGAACCGTCCTTCATGAAGATAACTGGTGCTCCCCATGGAGAAACACTAGGGCGAATAAAACCCTTCTCTAGCAATTCCTCAAGCTGCAACCTGAGCTCTTTTAGCTCCTGGGTAGTCATACGATAGGGAGCTCGTGAAATGGGCTCTGATCTAGGTACCAAGTCTATCTTGAATTCAATGTCCCTCTGAGGAGGCATCCCTGGAATCTCGTCTAGAAAGACATCAGAAAACTCCTAAAGGATGGGGTGACTATCAAGAGAAACCTTCTCTTCTCCACCTCCTAGACCCAAATCATCCATGGTAACAGTGAACAATTGGCAACCCTACCGCAAACACCTTCTCAACTGCATAGCTGAGATGATCCTCAAGGAGATCGGCCTCTGAACCCCCACTACCTCTATCTCTCTACCAGATGTCCCAATGCATCTATTCGACTTACGTCGACAATCAATGACTGCACTATGAGCCTCTAGCCAATCCATTCCTATGACAACGTCATAAGAACCCAATGGAATAACACGAAGGTCCAAGGTAGTCTGGAGAGGTCCAACCTCTAACCTACACTATGGCACAAGGGAAAGGGATGCAACTTTTGCACCTGAAGCTAACTCCACCTGCCACCTATCGACTTGCTTTACCACATCCAGTCTACATCACACCATGACCAATGAAGAAACAAAGGAATCAGATGCTCTAGAATCAAATAAAATAGAAATTGGGTTACCCCCCAACATACCATAGGCCTCAACAACTGTACCCTGGTGCTCTGCCTGGCGGTTGTCAACCGCTGCGAATACTCGATGACCACGGCCTGCATCACCTACAGTCGGCTCTGACGCCGCTGGTTCCTAAGAATAACCCGATGCGCCCTTATTGGGACACATCCTCGCTATGTGACTCGGTTGGCCACACACAAAACATCCAGTGCCTCTGCAGAAGCCCCTGCCTGCAGGTGGTGCGCTAGACTACTGCACACTACCCCTGAAAGAAGAATGAGAACTCTACGCTGGCTGTTCAGAGTTGAAGCATCTCATGCGCCTCTAATTCCTGTCCCCCTGCCTCTACTGGAAACCCTTCCGTTTCCCCTAGAACCCTGCTGCTGCTGCTGACCACCCTGAGATAGACCCTGCTAAAATCTAGAAGGTGCACCTTCCTGAGGCTGGCCCCCTCAAGCACTAGTCCCAGCTACTAAACCACTTCCCACCTGCACTCCTACATGACCACCTAAGGCCATCGCCAGGTTCTCCTTAATGAGCCTAGCCTTATCGACCGCTACCTCCATGGTCCTAGGTTCGAAAACCCGCACTCCACCACTGTTACGGGCGTTTAAGCCCCTGAGAAAATGTTGTACCAACATGCCCTCGTCATCACCTATGCCTGCATACTATTTGAGCTCGTAGAAATGACGCTCATACATCTCTACTGACATAGTCATCTTTCGAAGGGTGTGGAACTCATCCCCTCGACGCTGCCTCCAATGCTCAGAAAGGAATCTAGCCCGAAACCGCTCTAGGAACAACTCCCAAGAAACTGTACCAATGTCCAGATGGAGCTTCTACTCCTCTAATCTCCACCAAGTGGAGACGAATCCCCTCAGGTGCATGATACCACACCTAGCTCGAGTGTTGCTCCCATATGGGTGCATAGGAAAGCACCTAGTCAAGTCAATGAGCCACGTCTCTACCTCAAAACCACTACCTGATCCATCAAAAGTAGGTGGTCGTGCGCTAAGCAAATCCCTCATATGGGCTACTACCTCTGAATCAGAGTGAACTGGTACCTCTCTCTCTCTAACCACCACTGGCTCTACCTCCTGCCTAGGCCCAAGGCAGGCAAGGGTCTCCTCTAACAACTGACGCAACTGAGCGTCTTCGATCTTGGGTGGATCCAGATTCTGATTGCCATCTCCTTGAATATTCTGAGAAGCCTGTTGCTCCTCATGGTCAGAAACAAGTGGAACATGTGGAGGTGGGTCTTGCTGTTCCTCAATGTGACCCCCTAAACGGCCACATCCACGACCCCCTCCTCTTCCACGCCTGGGAGGCATTATCCTATACCAACACAAAAAGGCATTAAGCACAACACACAAATAAAATCCACACACCTAAAAGCTTAATGGGCTCATCATAATCCCAGAGTACCCAGTGTTTAAACCTTAGCTCTGATACCATGTAATGGCCCGCAAGAGATAGTAACAAGGGTTTCGTGATCATTAATCAACAACCTATAAACATGGGCAACATGACTCAGCTAGAAAATGATAGGAACATGACAACACATGACATAACGGTAACAATGCTTCCAGATTCTAAATACATGAACACACCACGATTACAAACATAATGTTGTCTTAAGAGAAGTGTCATCACAATGCCGCATGGGATATCCTGGCAAGTCTTCCTAGGTCCCGGCCCCCATCTCGGGATATCCTAGTAACCTCTAACGACTCCCGGCCCCACATGCTAACCAAAGCGGAATCAGTTATCTTTCGAAGGGACAAGATAACGATCTTGCCATTCCAGGCCTTCTCGTCTCATCCCAAGTCTATACAAGCACTTGCGTCCATGAGCGAGGAAAAATTAATCTTTTTAGATGATAGTACCACCTATGCTAATTAATTGATTTAAGTTTTCACTGAATTAACCCACTTACATTGAGATCTCCTGGCACCACTTTGTGTGTCGGCCCTCAATGCAAGCCACTTCTCTAAGACAACACGTGGAACTAAGCCACCACCAAAGGTACTCAAGTACAATCTCGGAATAATGAATCCCTAACCACGGCATGAAGTCAACCTATCCCGACCAAGATGACTAGGTTTGACTGGACACATTGCGTGCACTACCCAAGGTAGACTAGGGTTGACCAACATAACAACCACCCAAACACATAAAAGAAAGTCCTATCTGGAAGACTTACATATTACTGACAAGATTGTCCCACGCCAAGAAGAAGAAGCATCATAAGCAATATAAAGTAGACTACTTTAGGATTTCGTAAATCCGATTCACTCAATGCATTGGTGCATTACTCAAATTAAATAAAATCAATTCTGGTACAATTACATGAGTGGTCTAATGTGTTGCAATTATTTCCGCAATCTACGCTTGATCATTTAATCATAATGCAAAATTCTCATAATGAAATAACTTCCTATACATTGCCAAGAATAACTTGATGGTGATACACAATTATCATTTTATTTATATATATAAAAAAAAGAAAACATATGTATGAAATGCGTATACTCGACGTATATATAAAACTACGCATTTTATATGTAAATAACACTTAACTATTTACTTTAGTATAAATTTTTCCGAACTAAACCATATTGTATTATTTCATTATTTAAAATATAATGAAAATATATTTCAATATATATATATATAATAATATATATACATATATAACTCATATATATTAAATATATTAATTATATATTTAAATAATAATTTATTATTATATAATAAAACATTGAAATTCAGAATATTTATATATATATATTAAATATGATATATATATAATATAATATAAAATACATATATTATATTTAATGTAAAATATATAAATAAAAATGAAAGAAATTATATATAAAAAAAAAACTAAAGAAATAAAACAGGGGTTAAAACCCTAAACAACCGTTACCGAAGCCGCCGACAGGGGAGATGCGTGTCTCCCCGGCACTGTATTTCCTCAAGACTGGCGACGCCGCTAGTGGAAGGCAAATGGTTTCATCACAAGACCTCCCTCCATGGGGGTGGTGGTCATTCCATACGTCACGCGACCAGGATTCGCTCTCAACAAAAAATGCCGTACCAAAAAAAATTAAACTGGTTTTTCTAAAACAACAAAAAAAAAAATACGACTAGTAATCCAAAAATTTCCATTTTACTCTGCAGTTGTAAAATTAACAAAGCATACTAATATATGCAATATATATATATATGCATATATATGTATATAAATATATATTCTATATTATACATATATATGCATATATAAATGCATATACACACACAGTCATTGCAACAGACTGTAAAAAAATAAAAAAATTTAATACCCAGATTGGAAATTTGAGAAACAAAATGAATTCTCAAAGAGCACCAAAATTCAACACAATAAATTCTAAAATTTCACCCAACTTGATAGAGATTTTCCCAAACCAGGTTCACATAAAACCCATTTGAATCCTTCAATTTTTCTTTCAAAATTTCTCATTAATAACTTGAAGAAATTTCTGTTTCAAATTGTTTTCTAAAAAAAATTTGCAAAGCTCTTCATTTTCAAGTTTGAATGATGAATCTATGATGGGTTTTGAATTTGTAAAGTTTGTTTTTCCAAAACTGTTTTGAGCCATTTCAAACAAAAATTGTTTTTTTTAAACAAAACAAAATTGCATGAGGAAGGAAAGAAAATCATGGAACCTTTTGTTTTCTCCAAGTTTTGAAGAGTCCTTCAATGGAGATTGTGCTCTCTCTCAAATCCTCTCCTCCACCAAGCTTTACCAAATCCTCTTCTACAATTTTTCTCCAAGAATTCTTCAAGTTTCCTCTTGCTCTCTCTCAAATTACCAAAATTTTTTTAAAAAGATCATTCAAAAAACACATGCATTTACCTTATGGCCTCCAAAAAAATGTCAAACCCCTAATTTAGCCACCCACCAAAAGTTATTGCAAACTTGGATATTTTGGATATTTCATTTTTTTTATTTTTTTTTTGAAATTAATAAAACTTCATTTTCCTTTTCAAATGCCTATTACACATTTAAATTCCAATTCTATTTATCCCACCATGCTAACTAAATTCATTTTATTACACAAAATTGAATCCAACTATTACATTTAAAATAAATCATTTTTAAATTTTATTTTCCTACATGAGGAAGCAATACAACTTCTAATGTATATATATATATATATTTGTCTCATTATTTAATAATGCTAATACAATTGGACTAATTTACTTAATCCACAATAAATCTAATTCACGGTTAGATTATTCATCAATTGCATTAAATCAACTAATAAATCAATGAGCACTCTATTATGAATTTTTGGCAATAAAATTAAATAAAGCAACACCATTTCACTAGGAAATTTAAATCATGCAAGCAAAGGGAGACGAGATGACAAGACAAATAGCTTAACCCAACTGACAACCCGACAACCCACTATGGCTAGGGTGATGTCACGACACAGAAACCGAAGCTACTATCTCCCAATCATTTCCGTTGAACAAGGGACATGCTCAGACCTGCGAAATCAGGTGGAGTCAATGTCCTGTACCTGCATCCTGCACATAACACGAGTGTCGAACATGCATACATATATATAAACATCAAAACACACCGTAAAGAGGAAATCGCGGAATCACAGGGCACTCGCATGCGAGTGATGTGATCCCGTCCCCTTCACCAATACAATATCGCTAACTAACATCTCTAATCATTAATTGCAAAATCAAAACATAAAGCATCATTAATTCACATACATGATAATTTAATCCACAACATGAAATAATAACATCATCTGATAAAAGTACCATCACATCAAAACATAATGTTTACATCGCTTAATAATTAGTGATCAAAAGTAACCAAGTTTATAACCAACGTGCTAACAAGGCAAAATTTACTTAACGAACACTGTTCGATCAAAATAACAAAATGAAGGGGTGTTACTTTAGGAAAACAAAACATAGACAGAACAAAATAGAACATAGCAGAGAATAGGAGTGGAGTGTACAAATTTTAAACACATAAGTGAGCCAAACAAAAGCTCATATTTCATATATTTTTTAATGCTTACAATATTTTCACCAAAAAGAAAATTATAGAGTTGTTGCTCTTTCTGTTTATACTCATAAAATAAAATAGATAAATTCCCCTATGTCTGGCTGTTACTACAGCACTAGCTACTTCTGGTAACTATTGCTGCAGAAAAATGTATATGCTGCTCTGCTCTGCACTTCTGTTATTTTTCATTCCACTCAACTAACTTCAATAAAAAAAAATGGCTCCATACAACTAATAACCAAAACTATGACTTATTCTAGAAACTACTAATTTCATTCCCAAATAAATGAGGAAAAGTACATTTAATTGTGTCCTGTTATTTTCAACCTGGGAAATTGGTTTCAAAAGATATAAATTTGAACCTTAATTCAGTGTAAATCTATCCTACACTTGGAGTTTGAAAAATATAGTTTAAATGCATTTAGCCGAGAATGAAATCTCACATGTGAGAGGATTTGCAAAATTTGTGCTTGGAACCAAAATTGAAATTCTACTATATGAGTTAATGTTGGTAGCTTTGGCATTATTTCCAACACTTTAGATTCTTTCAATTTCTATAACCTAGTTATCATATTTTGCAAGAAAACTTCTTAAAAAACTTTTCACAATTTTTGGTTTGTAATAACCTCACCATTTGATTTTATTTGATTACTCGAGGAGTAAACAAAATCTCCTCGAACTTTATCAACCGCACATTTGTAAAATTTCAAAAATCTTTTCTAAATATTTGTAAGCAAATTTGTTTTACTTTTCTCAGACTAGAATAATTGTATGAGGAGATCTCACAAGAATTTCTTTGATTTTGTTCTATTCTAAGGATGATTGTGTTGGAGATGTTGATGAATATGAGATCTCCTTGCTCTATTTATAGTTAGCTTGCATTAACCCCAAAGCTCCAAATATTAACTCCACCAAACTTTTTTTCAATGTAAATGCCACAATTATTTAATACTACAACCTTATTTTAATTAAATGTTTGGGGATATAAAATTACAAATTTCCTTGGAGAATGCAATGCTCAATGCTTATTATTAAATATTTTATTAAATAATTGATTTTAAAAACTAAAAATTATTGGGTAAGAATTTAAATATACATATATTAATGGGCCATTTATATATAATTGGTGAATACGTATATATAAAAAATAAGAGAAGAAAAATAAAAAAATAGTTTATTTTTGAAGTAAATTTAGGGGAAATAAAGTAGTGAACCAAGTAAGTATTAAGTCTTACATTATTAATGAGTTGGGATTGATAGATGAATTAAAATAATAAATATATTGATTCAAATAAATGTTTAAATAATAATATTTAATTGAAAGTCTTTTGAAGATTAATTTACATACATCTAAAGTTAATATATGGTGTAGTCTGAAGTTGTTGCTTATCTAAAAAAAATCATAGATGTAAAGGATTAACTTAGTAAATTCTTACGACATATTTGATCTCAAGGAAAAATCTATTCAAATGTATGCATTCTTTATTTGTTTCTCTAACTCACTTCTATGAATACATAAGTAATATTTGTCACAAGAGATATAAAATATTTGATCTCTCTAAAATGTGTACATGGATGTAAACTTAGTTTGATATTGAATTACAAAATAATTTTCTGTAATGTCAATACCTATTCCTAAAAAGGAGTGGCTTGAATATTCATTTTGGAAAGTCTTTGATGTTATGATTTCTCTCCTTTCATCAGAACCCTATCACTAATTTAATCATTTTATGGAAATAAGTAAAGATAGTGTATAAATTTCGATGATGTTAGTATATTAAGGTAAGCTAGTGGTTTAATGTTGATTATATAATAAAATATGAATGTAACTTAATTTTTCATTGATGATTCTATTGGAAATGATTGGTTGATGATAAATCAATGGATAGACCCTAAACATTGGGAGAAATATTAAAAAATGAAACATTTAGTCAATTAACCCTACCATCAACACAGTGTCACTATTTTAAAAAAGTATATGATTGTGGAGGTCTAACCAAGAAAAAATTATAGTAAAACATATTATGTGTAGTGTAGAAAAATATACTCTGTACATTTTCACACTATGTTTGCATCCCATTAATTAATTGGACTTAATTAAGCTTCTAATTTCCTAAATTTTGTATTCCTAAGCCTTATTATTCTCATTTTCTAAAAGGGAAACTTATATTAAATAAATGCCTCCATTAATTTAAACATCTTAGAAATTTTTGCCATGGATATGTCTAGGACCAATTCACCCAAGAGTGAATGGGTCCTCCTTAAGTCCCAAGACCCAATTTAAAATATGTTTTTGGTGGAATTTTAATCTTTCAAATGCCAACTTTTGAAATCTAATTTCCTATGAATTAGAGGGTGGTGACAAGAAGTTCAGTCCACTTTTAGGCCAAATAGTGGAAGTGTTTTCCCTGATTTTCAAAATTTGACACATTTGACCTTAAAATTTGAAGCACTTAGAAATGGAGTCTTCAAAAAAGTCACTAATCCTAAAATGTAGTACTCAAAGCCTAGTTTCCAAATATGTAATTTATTTCAATACCCAAATGGTATAAATTGAGTTTCAATAGGTGTTTGTAACAACCACTGTTTAAAAGTCACTTTTTTTTATGATACCATGCATGTGTATGCCATCCATATTTTGACCTAAATTATCGTATTTTTCCAAATACTTTTGGGAAAAGATTTGTAACTCACCGAAGCACGTTTTCAATATTTTTTTGTAATTTTTTATTGAATATATTCTTTTTAATTCTTATTAGCCATATTTGTCATTTTGAAAAATCATGTACATCATACATAAGATGACCTAAACTTATCATTTTTTATTTTATTTTTAACTTGAAAAGAATTTTCTGAAGGACGTTCTTGTGCAATCCATTTGTGAAAATGTTATGTTGATAAAAA